>JANIJG010007064.1:67799-80724 GCA_024611175.1 Megaceryle torquata | reverse complement strand
ATCCCAATCAGTGTGTTCCTGAATCTGGTGCCAGAATCCAGCTCCTGAACACAGCTCCTGTCTGCTGTAGGGCCCGGCCTGGGACCCCCCGGTGCCTGCTCTACAGCATCAGTGGTGACAGTGATGGAATTGCCATCAGGGGGGTTGGGCTTGATACTGGTTTTGTCTATATTTGTACATATTCTATATTATTATTATTCTCATTAAAGCTGTTCTAGTTTCTTTTTCTAATCACTAAGTCTCTCTCCCTTATTCCTTTTCTTTTCCCCTTTGGGGAGGGAAGGGGGTTAACAGAGAGCATCTGTTATAGGTCTAAGAGGCCACCATAACCCTAAACCATGACAAATGGAAAGGCTCATGCTGTAACTATTGCAAGCTCTCTCTTCGCATGTTTAATCTTATTGAAGGATTGAAGCATTGTATGTAGACCTGAAGACTCTATGACTTTGAGGCTTGAGGTCAGAGGCTTGAGATCATTCTCTCTTTCTCCAGAATTTACTAACATTAATCCAAAAGAAGCAAATAACTCATGAGGAAGATAATTTTGGAGGCTGCTGAAAACACAGAAGCACTTACATCTACTGAACATTTGTTCAAAGCACTTGCCTAAGGAACAGACTGCTTCATACAGCAAAGGGAGCAATTTTCAAGGATCATTTCTTCCAAGACCAGGTAACTATATGTGCACTCTCTCTGTGCTTTTCCCACACATCATAACAATGGCAACATTGCTTAAATTTGGGATCTGATAAAGGCATCCATTACAAAGTTAAATCATCAGTGCCCTGACCTACTTTCTGACCAAGTGGAAAAATGCCTAGAATAAGTAGCAGGCAGCATTTATGTGCTTAGTACTGGAGGCTCCCCCATGGTACAAGAACGCCCACACTGCTGAAAAGACTCAAAAAAACCCCCTAAAGATGTGGGAACAGTAAAGGAACTCATAGCTCATCCTTGCTGAGCAGTGCATAGTGAATCTACTGCAGGCATATGCTTCCTATAGGGAAATCTTATGAAGAGAGAATTGGCCATAGTGCTTGAGAGTATCACAGCTGTTTTTGGAATATTGCAGAGGAGGAGTTTGCATTAGCAGGCATTTGAATCACACGTTCAGATTTCATTCTAATCCCTGATTTTTGTACAACTTTGAGTCAACCATGGACTGTATGGCTCATAGAGCCAAGCAGAAATGATAAAACAGACAACTCCACTAAAAGGGCAAGAGCTGCATGTGAGGTATGGTTTCTAGGGCATAGCAGTCATGTTACACACACATCAAAGAGTCCTAATTTAACTCTGAGTGCCATTGTTCCTGCTCCAGATATAGATTTGGCACTCAGAGATAATTAAACAGAATCACAGCAGATAACCACATCCATCCCTGCCTTGCCAAGGCAACCTTCCAAAGCAGTTATTTAGAGGAGTTCAGTCAGCTTAGGAAAGGGATGCTTTAAATGGAAGGGGTAATTATTGCTAGTAATTTCCAACATAGACAGAAATCAATTCAATTTTGATTTCTTTGTATATCCAGCTCCTCTAAAAAAAGTCACAACCCATACTTTCCTCACAAAGGATAAGCAAAAATGGTATTTTACAGACACTAAATAAATGTAGGTCCATGAGGACCTCTGAAAAAGCATACTGTGCTGCACAGTATCACCACAAACCTATACTACATGCTGCTGAAAGCATCCAAAAGCCTTTGGATAAAGCCAAAAGGAGTGTTCTATGTGTATTTTTAACCTTTATAAAGAGCATGCTGTGCCAGAATTACGTTTTATTGCCTTCACCAACATTCCCTACAAGAATATGGTAAAATGAACTGTTCTTAAACATTTTCTAAAACTTATAAAACAAAACTTCTCAGGATAGCACTACCCTGACACCTATTTATAATCTCTCTTATTATGTAGTAGCTGTGGTAAAAGCACTAAAACGAGGGGAAGGAGGAAGGATCAAATAAAGAACAAAACAGCACAGCATGCTGCCCTGCTTCTTTCTTCATGACAATTCTAACTACTGATGTGTCAAGTAGGCTTTCTGTATCTTGTGCTTGGATCCATAAAGGCATCTGTGGCTTTAAATGTTCCTTCTGGTCCTGAGAATGAAAAAGTTGGCTAAAGTCCCTCCATGGGGAAATAGCTTAACCATGACTGAGGAAGACAATGAAGTCCCATGCTGGGCTCCAACAAGCATCTGGTATGACTCAGAATATTTCCTAGAGTTGAAGGTTACAGTACAGCTGAGTGGCTGACTTGTCACCTTTGGAGAGAGTGAATTTTTGCTCAAGAAATTCCAACAGAATACAGAAACGCCACCCACAGCCCTGGAAGAGTTAACCCTTTGCACTCTCACTCACCTTCAGAAAGTTTAACTTTTAAAGCCCTGTCATTTGAACTAAATACATGTATGCATGAGAACTCAAGAGATTTGAGTTTGAGTTCACATGTAGCATACATCTTGAAATGAAACAGTTTAAAAACACTTCTCTGTGTACATTACATACAACTTTGTATATTGATTTATTGGAATAAAGACGACATACAACCTAAATTTCTCAACCCATTTCAAACTAGAGCCCAATATCACACTGAAATGCACCATCAAAAAATGTTCATTTTTACTTGCTTACTTGAGCAATATACATAAAATTTGTTCCACCCTCTTTGTTGAGATTAATGCAAAAAGGATTTTGCTGCCTGTATGTTGTATGATCTGTGGTTTGTGTATCTGGCTGGAAAATACAACTCTGCTTGAGAACAGACTGAGTTTCTAAACTCATTATACAGAGAGAATTTGCAATAAAAGTTTGGTCTGACAAAAAGATAACAGAAGCAAATTTAGGTGTTATCACTATCAAAAGCTAGAACCTGGTTTCTCAAGATATGTATTTCTTCAGTGAACTAATATCCACAGTCATCCACTTGCAAATATCCATCCACTTGCAAATACCCATCACATAACTGGTAAAACTTACAGTAGCAGTATGTCTTATGTTACCTTATGTTATGGCTTATCATACATTTATGCAAAGCTTTCTGGTGAAAAAGACCATATGCTATATGGGCTTAATGTTCAGAAAGAAAGTCATGTCCTAAGGGATTTTCTACCAAAATTCTCATCTTTCATAGGCCCACAGCCTAAGGACTACAGGCTCATGACTGATTTCATATGGAAGAGTATTTTGGCCTTATTGACCTACTTTATGTTTCCCCCATCGTTTCCTGTCAGAAACCACAACCTAGAAAAAGATCATAATTTTCCATTTTGAATTTCTTAAGTCAGTAATATTCTTTATTACAGATCCTGTTCTGACATGACACAGCAGTATTCAAGCTACTTTTCTGACCACATGTATGTCAAGTCTTCCTAATGAGAGGAAAAGAAATGGAGGATGTCTTAGTGGACCTTCTCAATAGTCACACTAGTATTTCACATTTCTATTAACTGTAGGCACATGCTTAGCTGAGCACTTACACTGCTAATGTGAATTTGACATACAACAGACACTCCATTATAATGGAATTTTCAGTGTCCTTTAGCTTAGCTACTGTGGAAAAATCCATCATCATTTTGAGTTTTTGCATTAAGTAACTGACATAAAATTAATCTTTTTCTCCGTGTCTAGACTTGATTTTTAAAGAAGAGTCCACCTAGCCTCCAGTTCTTCAGGCACAAGTGGAGACTGAACTGTCATTATCTTATGTAGAGGGAGGAAAACCCAGTCATCCCAATTCAATTTCAAAAAGAACATATTTTAATATCTAGCTTTATACTATCCGAGTGCTACTTTCAATCAACAGTTAACTTTTGCTATTATGATTCATGCAGTGCAAATGAATATGGCATAGACTAAATTAATCAAATATGAATGCATCAACTTCCATTCTAGTAGACAGAGAGTCCATCAGCATATTCTGTAAGACAGTCCTCATCTGAGAAAAGCCAGAGGTTTCTCAGGAGCTTATAAACATCCTAGACAGAACCTCAAAAATATTGAAAGCTTTTGAAGTCATGGCCCTACAGAAATATAAACCATGTAGATACACCAACAGCATATTGCCATAGTCATGAGATAGACATAAAAAATAAGACAAGATTTAAATCTAAAATAAAATTTAAAACACGTCATCTCCTGTCTACTGACAAAATATATTGTGGCCCTGCTGTGCTATCTGTCATAAAAATATGTCATCTCCAATAACAAGCACAATGAGAACATGAAGCAGGAAATAATTCCGAAGGGTAAACATAAACTGAAGCTATCTTCAGCTTTTGATGATGATTCACTGTATATATTTCCAAGGAGGTCTTGTGATATAATAATAAAACAGGCTGGCTAGTTTAGAAAGTTACATTCTTAAACTCTATACAGCCTACTCCCTGGCTTAACCCATATAAAAATAACTTCAATCAAGCATATTTTTCCTCTAGGTGGCTGCAAAGCATATAAAAAGCTGATGTCTCCAAACGGACTTTGAAAGAAAGTGAGCAAGGGAAAAAACAGACAGGAGACCACTACTTTCTTCCTCATCTTGTTCCCTTTACAAATCAAGAGCCAAAATCTTGTTTCTGCAAAGTCAGGCTCACTGAGCATGCCACCTCCCAGTCTGTCCCGCTTTCACTGCACATTTTATCACAGAAGTCTCCCTGTTTGCTCTTCATCTTCATAACTACTAAAAATAGGACTTGGAAGAAGTCTGTCTCCTTCATATGCAGAAAGCTTTGGATAAAAGATGCCCTGCACACTACCACAGCTCTTTAACCTTCCTGAGTGCAAGATCTCAGTTGCAAAACACCATACAGAGCCTTAAAATACAGAGGATGAAAAGCTGTCTCAGTAAAAAGGATGGGGATTTTCCTGCTGACAACACAGGAGCCAAGATTCAGAACTGTCATGAGCCTTTTTTTTTTTTTCACTTCTACACTTCAAGGTTTTGAAGGATCCAGACACTTTCTGGACACAACTAAACATTAAATTCAAGCTTCCTGAATTGAAATACTATGAATTAAAATTTCCCATAGTATACATAGCGACTCCACAACATATCACCCTGGCCTGGGAGCCACAGGAAGGCACATGGATGTTACAAAGTCAGAGTGACCTAATTCTGGGTGAGGTGGAATGGAATGATATGGGCAGACAGAGCCAAGATTTTTTCTCCTTCATGACATACCTTTCACTGCATTGGTTTGGGCATAGTCATTTACTTGGCTAGATACAAAGACAGCTCTAATGTGAATCAGCAGTCTTGAAAGAGAAATACCAGCCAGGAGCATGAGGAAACCCTCCATATCAGAACACTCATAATCACAGGCTGTTTTCCTCCTCATCCGTGGGTGATGCCCAGTGGTAAAGATTTTAAAATACATTCTGGGCTTTATCCTATACATCCAATTTGACTTTTTTTTTTTTTTTTTTTTTTTTTTGGCTAGGCAGAGACTCTATGGAGCAGATCAGGGCCCAATGTCAGCCATCTTGAGTGTGGTGCCTGATGGACCACAAAACCATTTATTCTCTCTCTCCATCACTTTTCACTCCAAAGACTTCCCTGGCCTCCCCGCAGAAGCAGTTGAGAGCTCTCAGATATGTACCTATTTGCTATGAAGCTTGCTGTCAAACTTGGTAGTGGTTGCAAGCTACTTTAAACCATTATCACCAGAGAAGTTTTGTTGGTAGAAATTGTCAGTGCTGAGCATGCCTTTCAGTCTTTGGGAAAAGAGAGGTGGCACAGCTGCAGCAAAGCAGCCCAAGCAGCGCGTCTCCTGAAGAAGCGCAGCTGACAGGAGAGGGAAATCCCAGAATGTAATACGGATGGAAAAACTGTGGCTGGAGGTTACACACAGGATTCACAGTTCTTGTTCTCCATGGGTCCTCAAGAACCACAATGTTTACAGTCCATACCTCTGGGAGGCCACTGATTTCTTCCCTTTGAGGTGAGCATGTGGCACTAACTCTGCAGTTTTTCTGTTCCCATGGATCTTTCCACAGGTGGGGAGCTTGAGGGCCTATATGAAAGCATGAGCAGATTAGCTCTGTCAAAACAAAGATCCCGTTTTTGTGCCAGTAAGGAAAAAAAAAGGGAACAGGGAAAGTGTAAAATAGAGTATATTATATATAGAAGTAAAACTCTGTTTTAATAGAATTTTTTCCAAATTTTCCATTAAGCTCTGGTCACTTTCAGTGCAAGTTTTGGAATGCAACTCCCACATCCCTTTAGGATGGTCTGTGTTTTATTATGTTAGTAAGGAAACTCAGCTTATTCTGAGCAGAGGTACTGTATGAAATATTTCAATCTTGAGCCAAAGTGGCAGGAGTAAAAGGCCCACCTGATTGTTTTTCAGACACTATTCTGGGGCCAGTGATTTAACACAATTTTTATCATGTGCAACAGAAACTTTTGGCACCAAGTAATAAGTAAGTTAAAAATGAACAATATTCATCATAACGAATGAGATGATATGTGTGCAAATGTTACCTATATGATGGCTAAATTTCATCTGATACCTACGCAGAATGAGCAAAGGAATAAATCAGAAGAGGGGAGAAGGTATTGGTCATGAATCAGGGGAGATGAACTGAGTAACAGGAGAACATTAGAAGCTCACCCTTTCTTCCTCCCCTGCTCCCTCTCCCATTTCAGTGGTTTCATGCAGGGCACATAAATATTAGAAATGGATGCACTGAAAGAAGATGAACAGCTGCAGTACCAACAGTCCAAGAGTAAAAAAGATGGGATCTGGATAAGTGGCAGTACTGCAAATCTGTCCTTCTAAAGCAAGCAACGGTGGGGAAGCAAGGTGGAGTAAATCCTGTTGCACATACCTGTAGCAATTCTTACAGTTCAGAGGCATTAGGGAGGCAGAATGAAACTATGCCTACCAAGATGAATCCAAAGAAAGGATGAGACAATTCAGTGTCACGGGAGTGTAAAAAGCTTCTATATAACTGCATAAACTGTATCCATTCTGTATATTAAAAGTAGCTATGGTGTCTGGGGATGCCATTTAGAAGATTTCACAGGCACTGGCAAATTGTTACATATTTAAATTCAGGGGCAATTATCAAGTCTTCAAAGTGCCGTTCATCTCACAAGGCAGCCAGGTTCTAGTCTTCTCAAGGTGTCTTGCTGTCAGCTCTAACTTGCCTTGGTAAAGAGAGTCTTCTGCTTTCATTCATGATGAATTCTGAAGAACGTGATACAGAAAGTGATGTGATTTCTTCTTGTTTTATGAAGTTATTTGCCTGGATGCAGTCAGCTTTAAGCCTCTGGTTTCTCACAATCTCTCCCAGAGATATGTGGCCATTTTTCTCAGTTGCAAGATAGTGGCTCTTGAACATGCTGTCAAGATATCTGTTCTTCAAAATACTTCAGAAGAAAAAGTCCCATATATTGTACCAAATACTCTCTTTCTTCTATGTGAATCTTGTAAATAAGACATATGTTAACCATAAACGGTGTCATTTTGCTGTACTTTCCTCTTTCTCTGTGTGTGTATATAGATTTGTTCCTTTTCTACTCATAGGTCAGTAAAGCAATAGGCTGTGCATTGCACTTCAGGTTAGACAGAAGTCTGTTTACTCAGTTGTCCTTGCATTGCATTGGATATATTGCTGTTTGATGGAATTAATAAACAAGAACAACTTAAATTGTAACAATAGTTTTCTTGCCAAAAATAGGTTGATGAAGTCATACAACACCTCCATGGAGATTTGAGCATGTTCAGCACACTCCACATGGATGTCAGCTGCAGTCAGACCTCACCTCTCTACACTTACAAGGAAAGAATAGCACCATACATGCAGAAATTAGAATTTCATCTTGTCTTGAAATTGTCTCAAAGAGATTATATATTGTGAGTGGCAAGGCCAGCAGTTCTTAGAGATCCCTTTATGTAATAGTAGCAGCGGCTATCAAAAGCAAGAATCAAGAGGCAATTAAGTTCTTGATCCCACGTCTGCATGAAGAGAATGGTGATGATGGAGTATTAACAGAAGAGGCAGAATTCCTGGAGTCAAACACTGTGGGAATGAGTAAAAGCCACAGAGGAAATGGAGGCTAAAGAGAAAGGCCCACAGTAAATATCTGCAGATGCTGTTGTTTGTGATTGAGGCTGAACCAACATGGACGTAGTCACTCACATATCACCTTCTGGCCTCACAAAAAAGAGGGAAAAAAACCCCAGCCTCACCTGCAGAAGAATATTCTTTTCAAGATCAAAAGGCAAGGAGCAATAAAATCCGTGTCAAAAAACATAGGCAGAGGAGGTTATGCATGCTGACTTGTGAACATCTGTACTAAGAAGCCATTTATGTAACCATGCAACAGCATGGAAGAAACATCTGCAGCATGTAGACCACCAGCTGTGCAGTAATAATACTTGAATATCCAAAGTGCCTTTCATCTGAATACTGCAAAGCATTTTACAAACAAATTAAGCTTCACAACACCACTGTGAGCTTCTTATTTAATGGTAGGATTATTTCATCCTGCACGAAAATGCCGTTGCTGCCAGAATGAAAAGTAACACCTGTTTATCATCTCACAGAAATGTTGTACAATTTTCATGATGGGAAAGGACAAATGGCTATACCTAAGTTAAAGTACAGGAATATTTGAGGTGGTAGAATTAAATGTCTAGAAATGAAACTCAGAAAACCAGACTATTATGTACACACACACACCCCCCCTCTTTATTTTTTATGCAAACTGTCACATTAATTTTTATGCCCACATACTGTTACTCTTTGGTCCTTATTTCACATTGGGAAGAGAGAACTTCCTTGGGTATATACTTGTAGGGGTGTCTACAGATGTGCTTAGAAGTACAGAAAAATATCTTTCTTGAATGCATCCCGCCTGGCTGTGTTCCTCTTGACCTGTGCTAGATTATATGATCCTGCTTTGGCAGGGGGGGTTGCACTAGAAGATCTCCAAGGTCCCTTCCAACCCCTGACACCCTGTGATACTGTGTTACTGTGATATATGCTCAGTAAAATGTATTGCTGTGCATTACAAATAGCTTTTCTTTGTACTCCTTCAGATCTGTTTTTCAAGGTATCCTGATGATTATACCACAGCACTGCCTTCGAGGCAGCATGCCATTTTGTAAGTCCTAAAACAAACTTCTTGTGTGTGCTGTCAACCCCATGGGGTATTCCATGTAAGCAGGTTTCTGACCTGACTCTCTTGAGTTATTGAGATCTGATTGTATGTTTCTCAAGGGCACAGAGAAAGGCTGGAGAGCATAACACTTGAAGACAGGAAGAATTACAGATACCTCATTACGATTTCCTCTCTCTGCTTTTTAATACACCCACTTTTCCATCCCATAGTGTTAGTGGAGGAAGCAGTTTAATGGGGAAACTGTAGCAGCAAAGGAGTCTGGTTCTTTATCAAATGAAGCTTAGGACTGGCAGAACAATGTATAATGATGTATGGGACAGACTGTCCTGAACTCTTCAAAGTTAAACAAATGTATATCTTTAGAACTTAAAACTTTTTGAAGGCAGCAATGAGATTGTGGTCTGTGCTAGCACCCTTGGATCCTAACCTATGAGTAAGACTTTTTGATGTTACGGTTAAATCAAAAGAGTAGCTAGGACTTGGAAATGACAAATTGTATTTCTAAGACATTGTTAAGGGTATTTGGGTATTAAGCAAATAGTTCTAGCTTTGGCTAAGGAGTATATTTTAAGCATTTTTACATTCACAATCTCTGAGCGGGTCCCAGCTGGGCATGTGGTGGTTAACCTCAGGTCAGCTTCTCCCCTCCCAAAAAGCTGGCTACAGAAGGACACAGCCTGGCTTGAGAAAAGAAGGGTCTTTCATGGTTAAGATTTTCCAGAAACACTTGGTATTGGTATAATTCTGTCACTGTTGAAGGCCAGGCTAAAATTCTGTTTGTTTGTAATGCCAGGTATGGTTGGCCAGCATCAGCTGCTTCTGATGTTTCATCCTACACAGACCAGCTCTCACACTCTCATACTGACTTCTCCAGAAAGAGCTGTTTCTTTTCTCCATGGATGCAACCGAACACATGTGCCAAGTTGCTCACTATCCCATCAGGACCGACTACTTCACTTTAAATAAACCATAAAATGGCATTAATTACTGGGGAGAATAAAATGTTCCCTTTCAGTATATATGTTCATTAGTTTCTCTCTTATATGCTGGTTTTATCTATTTGTTTCATATAGGATTTTCCTTAGCCATATATCCAAATAGTGAATAGGAGGATTAAGTCTTAAATAAATCTCATTTTCATTTCTATCATATGTAGGATAAGCTTGTTAATACATGATCTTGAGCTGCCCACACAGTCTGACCCAATTAGAACAACAGTATTAACATGCAAGGAACTTTGAAAGCTTTCTGTCCATAGCAATCTGTTACCAATATCTATTTCCATTTCAATTTATTGAGAGCTTAACATTTGAATTTTATGTTGTGTTTGAATTTGGATAAACCTCAGAGCTCAGAGGCTAACAAAGATGAGACCTAAGCCACACACCAAATCCAGCACACCAGTAGAAATGATAGCATTGCATTGTTTCCACAAAACAAGGAGAAGAACCAAAATCTCCATTTCCAGATCTAACATCTGTTGCAATTTAGTAACAAACTAAACTCTTTCTGCATCTCCCATACACATATCCGCACATACACACATTGGAACACTCAATTTTAAGGACATTTGCCTCTGGTAACAACCACAAATCTGTCGTTTCACTAGAAAGAGCAGAGATTCACAGAGAGCCCCAGGCAATGATCTCTACCCAACTTTCCTAGCCCCAAATTTGGCTCTGCAGTAGTACATTATGTTTCTTTTCAGCAGTGGAATAATATCACTTACAATCATAGTCTCACCAGTGACATTTATGACATTGTTCCCCCTAATCCTCCTATACCTGGTCCTTCACAGAGCTTCTAACCATCTTCAGAAATCACATGAAAACCATGACTTTTCCAAACTCTGCTTTGAACCTTGTCATTTTAGAAATTTTGTTGTAAGAGGAACAAGAAGAGCTGTGAAGGACAGCAAGGTTGCACCTCTGCTGTGGGGATACCCAACCCCATGAGTCTGCCTGATCCATGGCTGGACTCAGTCCCTTGCCACCCAGCTGTGAAGCATCTTGGCCCAGCAGCACCAAGGAGCTGGGGTCAAAGCATCTTCCAGCAAGGCGGCCAGTCAGTTGGTTTGGGAGGCTTGGCAGGAAGCTGGGGTGCTCTCACAGTTAACGAACCTCAGGCCTTGATGTCTTTTGTCAGATGAAAGAGGCCTCCTGCCCTCTTCTTGCCTCAGCTTCCCCTTCCCACATCAGAAAGTGCTCTTCTCCCTTCTCATATTCAGATAGAATCCAAAAAATGAGGACATCAGAAATACATTGCTGATGTGCTCCAAAAGATTGCAAACTGGAAGGAAGGGTGGCAACAGGTCACCCACAAACACATTGCTGTTTTGCAGCACAAACTCCATGAGGGTAATCGCCAATCTACCACTTGGTAGGTTTATGCCAATCATAAGCTGCAACAATAACAAGAAGCCCTGAATCACAGAATCACAGAACATTAGGGGTTGGAAGGGACCTCTGAAGATCATCAAGTCCAAGTCCCCTGCCAGAGCAGGACTAGGGCTTTTCAACATCTTCATTTTATTTTTATTTTTATTTTTGAGCAGGTAAGCCTCAGAAGCCTTTCATTTTCCCATGGTCTTTTTTCATATTCAAGTACATAGGTAATTTGAAGCCTTGAAAGTGAATTCACAGCACAAGTCAATGCACTGTAAAAAATATTTACAGCCTCAAAGCATAAGTAGACTCATGTGTTAATACAGTAAATATTTTTAAAGTCAAAGTTGCTTGAAATGCTGTTTTCCCTTGTATGTTTTCTACTAAGATTCTGCAGCTTGTGTGTTTTTTAACTTGCAAAAAATCTGAAATTTTCTATTTACAAAACACTGTCAGGGTGACAGAACTGGCATTAAAGTCCCCTATTTAATAAGTGAAGCAAAGCAATGTATTTCCACAGAGTACTGACAATGATCCTTCTGTACAGGTGGCAAAAGACTCCAGTGTCATTACACAGCTTCTACTGAGGATACTGCTTTGCTGCTAACTATTTACATAAATGTCTAATAATAGAGGGAAGTCATAATCTCATTTAATGCAACTTGCATACTTCTCACTGAATGCAAAGAGCTTTCAGCCCCAGGCTCGATTCAAAACAGAGGCAGTTATTAAATTATTTGCATTGATGGGCAGATCTCACATCTGTGGGGATGGAAGAGGGAAATGATGCCATGTCTTAAGTTTGTTCTTTGCAAGTCTAAGACAATGGACAGATGCAACTAAGGAGCCTTTACCTTCCCCTTAGGGACCCAGTTATGGGGAGGCATGGGAATAGTGGCAGTTTGGCAAGTGATTTGTCACACATAACAAAAAAGTCATGTCTTCAACAGGGGGAGAACAACAGAGCTAGCTCTGACCCCATCTGCCATCCTCCCCATCTCTCTGCCTCACAGGGTGCTTCAATGCTATTGAGCCTACACCTCAGACCATCTCTGTGTGGTAGGCAGACCCTCCATCTCATTTTTTTATTTTTACTTCTAGTGCATTCCTGAGAATGAACAAAACATACAGCTCACACCCTGTGACCACAGAGTGATCTATAAATTGTGGTTCTGGGATATGCATGCTTCCTAGGGCTTCCTCTCATGCTGCCTGGAGCACCACAGATGTGAGATCTGGCCTTTCCAAATGCCAGCCCTCCTCAAAGCCAACCATGGCACATGGTTTGCCATCGCTGACTTCTAAAAGCAGTGGGGAATATGCACATAGGTGGAAGATCACAGAATCACAGAATGTCAAGGGCTGGAAGGGACCTTGAAAGATCATCCAGTCCAACCCCCCTGCCAGAGCAGG
>JANIJG010007064.1:33903-58974 GCA_024611175.1 Megaceryle torquata | reverse complement strand
CCTCCCACATCACACCTCCCCCCCCCCCCCGACTCAACGAAGCGTCCTGCAGGCGTGGGGGGAGGGGAGGGGGGGGGGGGGGGGGGGGGGGGGGGGGGGGGGGGGGGGGGTGTCAATTCTTATTGTCATGCCACAAGCCCTCATCAGCACTGGTGCTGCTGGCACCTGGTGCTCCATCTGCTCTTGCTCTTGGTGCTCTTCTGCCCAGGGAGAGAATGTTTTTCAAGTTGAATGGCAGCAGTAGAGGCCTCCTGAAATAGGTCATGCTGCACTTGTTTGTGAAGCTGCATAAATCACCAGTAATGTGAGCTGCTGATTCTTTCCTGTGCTGTGAAGACTGAAGGAAAAAGGAGGCTTATAGTAATTAATAGAAATTAATTGCTTTACACACTACCATTTTTCACACTTGAGAGAGCAAGTGTGGAGTATGGGACCTTCACATACAGTGAAGTGCTTATGGAGAGGGACAGGAGAGAAGCAGATTTGCTTTTACCTCAGATTGCTACTTTAAACCACAGACAGCTACAAAAGGCTGACATAATGCAAAGGTCCCTGGAGATGTCAAGACTGGGAACACCCCAGATATTTTGGATGTCCTGTGAGACTTAGGACACAACAGCAAAACTGAAGGAAAAACCTTAAAAACCACCCATATTAAAACCCTAAAAACACCCACAAGAAAGCTTTTAGTTAAACCTAACCCATATAAAAGGCCCAAAATGGTCCCCTTGCATCTGGCAAGTCAGCTGTCTGAATGACAGTGAGAGCAAGCTTGATAAACTGCTCAGAGCTGTCAAAACCTTCCTAAGGCAAACTTTCTACAGAAAAGTTTTTTGTGCTGGTCACAGCTGATGTCCTGCTTTGTCTGGTTATCCTGCCAGAAGCACAAATGAACTCGTAGGAATAACAAGTCGATTAGGTTAAGCTTATTTTTAAAATGTTCCCCACAAATTTGTCTCATTTGCCTGCTTATAAACACCCTTGTTCATCTTTTCTGTGTATCTAATTAGGCAGGATATACTGCAGGTGGCTTAAAATAGGAGATGAAATATAGTAGCTTTGCAGTTATGCATGTTAAAGGAAAGGTAATTAAAATTTCATGCTGTGAGATGTAAACTGATCATCTCATGGGCCTGAAAGGGATTTCTCCACCATATATGAATAGGCACAGTTGGCCAGCTACAGCCTGGCTGGGTTTCCTCTTCCTTGCAACTCTTACTAGCCTATGCCCAAGGCAGAATATGAGATCTGATAGGTTGGTTTCTTGAATTATTTATTCATGGAAATAGACATATTACCATCATCCAAGAATCTCTAGATTTTATTTAAAATCAATACCACAATAAAGCTTAAAACATAAAAAGCTAAAATTAAATTAAAACCAACTACCAAAGAAAGTCCTGCTGCGAACATGCCTTAGAAGTTAATGAAAATGAGATTGAACAGAGGTCTTGGACTTTGTAGTAGCTGTAGTTAAAATTCTGCGGTACCTGAGAGAGACATAGGGAAGTTTCCTGTGATGGTGCTGACAACTTTTCTGAATAGCATCTCTCCAAACAATGGGATTAATTTTCATAGCTAAAAAGGATACTTCAGTGTAGCAAGTAGTTTTTCTTTGGCAATGGATCAGGTTGCACCAAATGTCAGGTGGTGTCTTTTTAAACATTTCCACAAGGGAGGATATCACTCTGCTTTTCTACCAGTTCATCCCCACACCTGCTCTCCTCTTCTTTTTAAAAATCACACATTTTATTATATTACTGAAACATCAGGGATGTTTACCAGAATGTGAAAGGACCCTTTCCCAAATTTATGAGTGTATGCAACAGGAATGTCCTTACATTTTGTCGTGATATTCCTAGGGTACATTCATGCTTACTGTGAAATAGTCGTATTTTAACATCCTTTAATAAGGATATTTGAGATGGAGAATTCTATATTAAAGAAGTTAAGCTTAGGACAGGTTTAAAATCCAAACAGATAAGCTTTCAAAAATGTGGGGGACAGCAGACCTAGAAATGCAGGCTTTTTCTACAAACTTCTCACAGCCAAGAATGAACCACGAATGAATTAAAGCTAGTGAAACACAGAAAAGATCTCTCAGTTTCCTGTAGCCAGACAAATTAGGTCTTCTGCTTTGGAAAACCACCCCTTAGACTGCCCCTAGGAAAAAAAAGTGCCAAGCAGACAGGATCGTGGAGCCCCGATAGCAATGTGTTTCATTTTGCCAAAAAGTGAACTTGATGCCTCTGAACCAGCTGAAGGTTTTTTCAATTTTTTTGTGGTACAACAAATGGTGGGAGGCCTAACCAAGGATTAATAACTGATGCAAAATATTAGTATAATAAACCTGCATGGGACAGGAACAGTCACAGTGATGAAAACCTAAATGCAGCAAAATTCCCATTGACTTCAGTGAATCAGGATTTTATCCCATGACTCCAAGGCTCTGTAGGAAAATGGATAAAACCATTCTAATAAATCCCTGTTAAAGGTAACCCAGGAACAACATATTCTGAGAATGTTGTCTATACTGACAAATGAGAAAAGCATCAATGGTCCCCTGCTTTTCTGTTATATGTCTCCCCTTCTCCTCCTTTATAAGTAATTCCTATCATCCTTTAGGATCATTCTCATCTCAGTCAAACTGACCTTACATTTTCACGTGCAGTCTCACATCTGTCAGATACTGGGCAATCAGGAAGACAATGTTTGGTTATGAAACACCTGACCTGAATTTCATTGAGCCAGGTAATAAACCCAAAAGAAATTAAGTTTTATTAGGCAGAAGCAGGTTTTTGTAGTAAGTCTCTATATATGTGCATGCATTATAATCACAAATTGAGTTCTTTCCTGAAAAAGAGAGAAAAGCCGCCTCATATTGCACTTGCAACCAGCAGGAAATAATATCTCATTCAGTGTAAAAGTGTTGGGTAGGGTTGTGATCATGTAATTAGGTAAGCAAAACAAAAACATTCAAGACATGCCAGCCTTTGAAAGAAAGGAAACTTCCCTGGATTTTAATCAGAGAGTAGTAACTGCTTCATCTGGTCTTACAATAAAAAAAATCTTTTCTTGTTAAAAACCAAATAAATCATTAACTTTCCATATAAGGAAACACAAAGTGGGCCACTTGGAAAGAATGCGCTTCTCACCTGGAATCAAGCCATGGATGGTCCCAGGTGAATGGTGTCTCTATGGTCTTGTCAGATTTTGGAGCCCTCTCCACCCTCATCCCCCCATTCCCAATACCTCAACAGGAAAGGAGACATCTGTGAATCCTCTGGCACTGCTTCAATGTTTTACAGCTGTAACAACCACTGATGAAAAGAGAAGAATGTTTTCTAGCCCAAATTCCTGAGGTGCTTTTCTAAACAAACACAAGTGGATGGGGCTTGGTTACGTGAAAAATACCCCACCAGGGCAGGGGTGTGGGGAAAGATGAAGAGGAATCATGATCTGCAGATAAGCGAGCTCAGCTTGGCTTCAGATTTCTCTTTCCTGACCACTCAACTTATTTGTCCAAATCCAAATGTCTAATCCTTAAATCTAAACAGTTTATTTCTGGCAGCTTGCACTCACTCTTGGCTACATCAGATGAAACATACTTTAAGAAGGAGGCTTAAAACAGTGGTGATCATATATTACATATATATGGCGTTTTTGCAGTACTCCTTTCCATTGGCATATAAGCAGCAAAGTTTGACACTTACTGCTGGAAGGGCCCCCTAAAAGCGTATCAGACACTACAAAGTCCATTTTCTCCCACTTGTTAGCACTGTCAGTCACCAGCAGCATAAGTCATGGTGCCTTGAGTTCATCGCAGCAAGATGTACATTTAGAAGTAATTTACGGAAGGATGTGGATACATATAGGGGCATAATGTGGATACATACAGGGGAATAAAGCAAAGGCAGCAGGCAGCTTGGCCAGATACACATGGAGAATGTGTTCCCAAGCATGAGTGCTCTTGTAAGGGTTGGGAACATGAGTTCTCCCAATACCTACACATTTAGGCTTAGTTCTTAGCTCATTTCTCCAGTGACGATAAGCAAAGCATCATCTTGTATAAGTAAAATCATATAAAATAGAGTATTTCTGCACAGAAAGTCTGAATTATTAAGCACTTAACAATGCAAGCAACTAATGCTCCAGTAGTAACTTAAAATGGATGGAAAATTCAATGATGCTGAACAGAGCAGACTGGCAAGTGGAGCACCTAGGTCACAGGAAACTCAATTCCTGGTGCAGATTTGCTTTAAAAAAATACAATTATTAGTTCAAATATTTTCAAATTCCTTTCTAACCAGAAGCTCCCTGGGTTGTACAGCTGCTCAGTGACAACCTGCCCAAAAAGCTAAGTAAACTGTTTCATCCTGAGCTCCTCTCTGTTGTGGTTACACTGCTGCTAGTACCCAGACCTGGGGCCAGCTTTGGGTAGGCAGTCTGACAGGTGCAGAAGCTTAATACAAGGTTGAGTGGGAGCAACAGCCCCTGCTCTGTGCTGGGTCTGTGAGGGGACCAGCTGTGGGTTCATGCCATCAGTACTTTTCTTGAACCAACACCACTGACTTGTCTTGAGGGGAAGGGACAGGCCAACTCTGCCTTGGGGTGGATGGAAGGACAGATGTGGAGGCTGATGGAGGGACAGGAGTCAGGAGAAGAGTCACCCTGGTGAGCAGTCACAGCTACAGCTGTCTTTCAGTTACACCACAGACCAGCCTGGGTGCAGCCCAACCTCAGCTGGAGCAGCACAGGCAACAGTTGTGCCCACATGCACAGCCAGGACCATAAAAAACACACAGGAAGAATTTTGCAATCTGCACCCTTGGCAGCAAACAAGGCTCCAGGGATCCCAGTTCCACCCATCCCTTTAACACTTAAAATGGGCTTTTCTGAAGTCATTCTTCAGCCCACATTTCTTTTGCACCATCCTGCTGAGTGAACATAGGGGCATAACCACATGAATTTTACAGCTGTAGGACATCATTGTTAACAGGGAAAAAAAGCCTTCAAACCTGCTTCAAAGCCACAAACCCTTGGTCCCCATCTTAAACAGAGCTCGTAATTAACTTAGCAATGCTACGTCTCCCATGCTCTCTGCAGCCCTTCATGTCAAATCTGTCAAAAATCTTCATTAAGAACAGGGAGCTGACAGTCTACACAACATTGCTATTTGTGCTCTAACTCTAAACAATAATATTTTCCCCAGTTAACGGGAAATTTTTAGAAAACCTGCAAGACTACAGCAGTTAAGTGCATAAAGTTAATTGGTTAGATGAAATAGAAATTAATTAACTGATTAACCAAGAGCTAAGATGGAGTAATGTCAGCACAGTCACAAGGAACATTTAAGCCAAGAACTGCAGTAAAGTAGATTTGCAATTCCTGAATATATTTGATTCAAACAAATGATGCTATTACTATGTTAATTACCATGTGCCATTAAATACTGGATGTTATTAAATTCAAACATTTGAAAGAAAAACATATGTTTTAGGACAATTACAAAAGAGAAAAAGAGAGTCATTATTTGGTATGCTGTTGTCTGTTAAAAATATAATAATAATAGCCACAATAACAAAACCATATAATAATAATAATAATAGGAAAGTAATAACAATTAAAAGACTTGTATCAAGAGTTAGGAACATAAATTTTCCAATCTCAAGTGGGGAAATCTACTGCATGGCAAAAGCAAGACATCAAATACTTTTCCAATGTTACGGCAATAGTGAGAAGTCTTGAGCAATGTCTAACTAGTCATGTATGAACTCAGCTGCTGTGTAGGTCTATTAGAGATTGGTGATATACTGATATCTTGTTGATGTCGCCTTCAAAATCTGGTGGTGGCACCAAACTATTAAAAAAAACCTACTAGGAAGCCACGAGTACTAGTGAGGGCAGGTGTTACTAGGAGTATTAGTCTTTACAGTGTTTCCTGCAGCCCATGTCCCTTTATCAGGCAGAGTTGATGTGCCTCTCTCACTGTGGTCCCTACACCCCTGTTTGCGGCTGTCTGCTCCTGTGCCTTCCATGAGGGTCCCAAGAGGTGTCAGCCATGGCTAAGCAAAGCAGGCATGGAGCACAATGGGGATCTGCCTACAATGACATGTTGCTCCCTTGCCTCACCAGGCCTGGAGTCATGTCCAGGTTCCTGCTCCAGCATGGCCCAAAGATACATAGTGACATTAGCCACAGGGTAGTGCTTGGTGAGCACAGAAAGTCCTTTTCTCCTTACTTAAGTCCCCTAAGCTCCCCAAATGCTCATTCAAGAGCTTAAACAGTACCATAATATTCTTGATAATGTGATAGAGCTTTTTCTGCTAACAGCAGCATGAGAAATTCTGATGGTATCCCCTATTATTAGTACTGCTTATACTCAAGAGCAGCTTTGGGAGTCTGAGTGCAAGCTTTATTACATACATGGTCAAATTATCCCCTGCTAAAATCCTGCTACTCTGTAACCTTGGTAACTTTTTTCTCTTTTTTGTCAAGGACTAATCCAGGATGCTTAGCCATATTATCAAAATAGATGACTGGCAATGGTGATGACTGTCACTGCTAATCTCTTTTTCACCCAGACTTTACCAAAATCTCCTGGAAATTAAAAATCATTTCCCTCCTTAATGATCTTGCCTCCACAAAGTTCAACCCTGAGGCTTATTTTTAGAGTATTACTCATGATTACTAAACAATGCACTAAAGCAATGCACTAAAGACAAACAAAAAATACCAACCCAAAACTAAACAAAACAAACCACAATTAAAAGCCCATAAAAAGTGTCTAGTTACAAAACAAAGAATAAAGAGAGTGGTGTAAAATTAGATGCTAAAATTGTTAGTTTGCAGTCTGGACTGTTTTAAAATAAACACTTTCTTATGTACTTATATTGTGCCTTTTTTTTTTTTTTTTTTTTTTTAACCACATCAATGAGAAGTCACCAAAGTCACAAGATGCAAAAAAAAGGTGAAGAACAAGGTGCACAACCATTTCTCCTCAGGTATCACAGATTTGTCAAGGTCAAGCTCAGGAGTCAGCTGTTCTTCACAACCATCTCTACTCTTTACAACGTTAACCATATCCTTTTCACCTAACAACCATGACAGTCTCTCTGTATATGCTTTTTGGATAGCTAACAAAAGGAGAAGCTCCAGCTGTCAAAAGAATGACACTTAAAATGAATTTGAGATGTCTTCACAGAAATCTTCTCAGTAACACAGTGTCAGACAAATGTTTGCAATGCATTGTTCACTGCCTTTTTTGGTATTTGGAGAAAACACACCCTAATTCATAATGCTCTTGATGAGTTTATTTCTATTTCTGAGAATTCTTATTAACAACAGGACACTACCAGAGCAGTATAATGAAAATGAGGCAACATTGATAGTATAGGCAAGAATGACGAAGAAAGGTCAACTTTTAAGAATGCAATATATGGTAAAATTCCATAAAACATAATGCTGGAGAGCAAAAGTGAGAAGCTATTAAATTCAAAGAGATGAATAGAAAAATGAAAGAACCTGACCCTAACATTCTACCTCTTCAATTCTCTTACTTCTAGGAGCTTGTTCATAGTTAGAAAGGCAGGACTGGAAAAAATTTATTTAAACCTTGCCTGAAATTAGAAAACATTGATTAAATATGCTTTTCTAAAAGACCTCAGTAAAATCTGTAAATGTTGATTTAAATTTATTATAACAGTAATTTAATTTTTCTGCAAAAGCACATCACCAGCAATAGATTCTTTGAAAAAACTTTATGAAAAATGTAAATCTCTTAAGTACTCATATTTATGCTTATACACACATGTGCATGCATATTCATATATGTAAAGATTTATGTTAGCAAGGCTTCCAGAACTTTCTTGAATATGTGTCCCCTAATCATTACCTCCTTGCAGGAATTTCCTAGTATGAAAAATGGCCATGGTCAATGAACAAATTGCTTGCTACAACTTTGGCAGTATGTAATAAGAAGTAGCATTCTACTAAATACCATTATGTAATTTTAATTTATATTCTATCTTTGATTCCTCTGTTGGGAGCTGAGCATTCTAACATCTAGCAACATCTAAACTGAAGCATACAAACACCTACTTCTGACACATCTACTTCTGACTGAATATCACGGTCATTTCAATACAAAGTTTCCTTAGGGAAAAACTGTTTTCTATAAAAGGACATAATCAGATTAAATACTTGCATGATTTCATTGTCTTTCCAGGAGAAACAGAAGACATCATTTTAAAGGAACAGAAATGCTCAACTTTCATTCTTGTGTGCAAGCATGTAAAGATTTTTTTTCTGGCTGTTGTAGCCAAAATATAAATCATTTTATGCTGTGGTGTCAGGAAGTGTATTGCACTGAATTAATCATGAGCTACTTTAAAAAAAGGGACAAAAAACCCACTGCAAAATAAAACAAATCTCTGTGTGCCTGGTTTCCATTTGCATTGTCATCACTTACCTTTAGAGGATGATGGAAGTGAGATGGGAATGTTGCTGAAACGCATTCAACAGACCCTGCGTGTGTGTGTGTGTTACTGTCTGTACTGCTCTCTGCTGTGCCTCCAGCCATTGCAAAAGATAAAGTATCATAACATGCATACAATATAATCTTCATTCTTTGCCAGGCTCCTAGCACAGGGATACTCTATATCAAACTAAATGCAGGAGCACATAGACTACAAGCCAAGCTGTGTGTCATCTTACAGCATTTCCCAGTCCCAGACGTTTTCTGCTGGGGTAGATAAAAGTCCTTCCATCTCATTATAAAAGAAGAGGAAAGGCAGTTCATAAGGGAAATTGAGTTATTTTAGAAAGCTTTTCCTAATAAGCGCCAGTAGTTCAGCAGATGTGTGCAAGTGGGGAAAGCCGGGAGTGCAGAGATCAGTCAGCTCCATCCGCCATCATACAACTGTGACACAATTTGCTTTTATCTTTTATGTCAGGTAATCAAAAGGAAAGACAACTTTATTTACTGAGTGAGGGACAGATGAACTCATGCCAATTAAATAACAGAATTGATGTCTCTGTGGTTTAGACTGGAAGAATTTTAAAGATAAAAAAATCTTAAAAAATTCACTGAGACAAGGCTTCCAGACCCTCGTCTGTCTCCCTTCGCTTCCAGGGCAGGATGGGCATGCATTAAATGTTTCTGTTAACTCTCTCCTTTCAAACTTTCAACCCACAAACTACACCATCCAAGAAGCACTAGTAATTTTAATATTGCTGCTTTAATAAAGTAATTTTCAAAATGCTTTTGGGAAGACACACTTCTCTGGACCTCTAGCAACATCAATCAAGTCTGCCTCCACTTTACAGCTGACTTGGAAACCAGAAAGTCTATTCCCCCCTCAGTTTCCAAAAGTACTTTTTCTCTAGGTGATCACAAGCCTGACTGCCTTTTTTACTGTTGACTGCTCAAGTCTTTATTATCTCAGGACCATCATCTTCTGATTCCTGACTCAGAAAAGCTCATCATAATCTAACTCTGAGCCTGTATATTAATTCTGAGCAAAACCAGCTAAAAACATGTGCTCTAATGCTACTGAAACTGGGCCAACTGTGCAGTTTTTTTCCTCACTGTAACTTACTATCTCCCTCCACAGCAAGCCACACTTACCGGTAAAATGTGGTATAATCCACTGTTGAATGACAGCTCTGAAACTCCCATGCTTTGAGTTTCTGGCATTCCCGGTGAGCTCGGAGTTTCACCCTGACTGTCCCATGACAGAGCTCAGGCACAGGTTTTCTCTGTGGGCGGCTGCAGAACTCATTGGACTCCACATGCCAGGATTCAGCAAAGTCATCCACATCAAACTTAAAATTCCCATCCCCCCCAATCAGGTCATCTCGCTTGTGCCCATTGTAATTGCCACACAGACCGCAGAGTTTGCCTTTCAGATGTGGCGCAGCCATGACTTCCACGAAACTGTCTCCATCCCATGAGATTTCCAAGCCTAATGAAGAGATGAGACAAAAACATGCACACAGAAAAAGAAAAAAAAAAAAAAAAGAAGAAATTGATAATAACAAACTGTGCCTTATGTTTGTGAAACAGTGTTCATGGAAATCTAAGCAAAGACATTGGCTTCCTTTTGATAATGTTGTTGGATTTCTATATACCTCCCAGTAAGTGCCTCTGGCAGGTGGTGTATTTCTTAAATTACAATAAATTATAACACATTCAGGCCTGTCTCTATTTACTTCTGTTCCTCCTTGCTAATGAATGGGGTTATCCTAAAAACCTCTGCAACCAAGGCAGAACTATTCTCAGCATGGAAAGAAGCCCCTTGCAAAATTCTGCAAAATGAATTTGCTAGGGTAAATTTCTAGCTGATTTCACAGGTTCCCAGAATTTCAGCCGTTGTCACCTACTGCACAGGTGATGGGCATACAAAAGTATCCATGCCCCATGAGACTCCACCAGTCACCAGCATATGGAAAATATCCTATTCTTGTCTGCAAAGCTGACACTGATCACTCATTTGGGTGAATACAGCTGTTCCAATAAAAGTACCTTGTTTTGTATAGGCAAAAAGACTTAATATGATGACCACAAAGGTATGTCAGATGGGCGAAACTGTTGTAAGAAGGCATTCTGAAATCAACTCTGGATTCAAACTGTTCATTCAGAAGGTCTTAACTACCAGCCTTTTGAAGTTGTCTTTACAAGTTAGCAATACTGAGAAATGATGGTAAATATCTAACCTTCATAGAGCATCTGGGATCTAAATGCTCCACTACAATATGTTTTAGAGTAAGGTTTTACACTTCTCATACATCAGAATCAGAATTGTTTTCTGTGGGTGAAATCCACATTATCTGTCTGCATCCATCCAAAAACTAGATGTCTAATTTAAGCTAGCTGTCTGGGCACTCTCTTTGATAGAGACAGAAATAGGCAGCTCTGGGTGATAACATGGGTGTCTAATGCAGAAGGAATAAACTACTTTCTGAATGCCCTTTCTGTTTCCAGAGATACTCTAGACTGCCCAGAGATCAGGTGGAGACTAAATTTCTAGTTTTTACCTTGGTGATTTTAAATTAAATTATTTCCATCCTTTGAGGATGGAATTGTAAATATGTACCTCATAATTGTGAATATGTACCTCATAAGGAAAAGCAATTTTGGTTATCATATGGGATAAGAACATCAAGAATCACTTCTGCTTAACTCCTACCCAAAATTGGCCTTTTACTTATTTACAATGTCTGATGAATGCTGCTTCACCTGTCTGCAGTAACCCTGCATCTGAAAACCACAACTCATTTTGCTGATGTTAATTTATTCCCATAAATTACCTGTGTGCAGCAGCTAGTTAAGGATAAATACAGGAACCTGCTTGTAAACAGGATAATCCAGATTTTTGGCCTTTTCTCCCTGCCTGGCCAAGAATACCATACAGCTTCCCTCTGTGGTGCAGCACCAGGGCTTCTCTCCAGCTTTCAACATTTGCTGTGTGGGCTGGCCTAGCACCACTCTTTCCTCTTGTAAATCAGTGCTTGTCATTTGGTGAGCCAAATCCTGCCCTATCCTCATGTAAGTAATTAACATACCAGTGACTCAATTCAAATCTGGAACCCTTCCTTTAGCAACATATCCATTGTCTCCTATGACAATTCCTACTCACACCAAAGAGAAACAGTTCTGGCTATAGAAGGGGTGCTTTGCCATGGGGACATGCTGTCCTGGCACTTGTGTACTTTACACAATGTCACCAAGACTTTGGGGAGAGATTTACCCAGCAAGGTTGTGCAGATGATTCTGTATCACTGGTCACTACGGTCTATTGCATCATGTTTTCTTACCACTATAGGCTAGCAGTGATAGCACAAATACATCCTGAGTTGCCTATGCCTGAAAGCAGTTTCAAGTTTTCTAATGAACCCTGCACAGATATGGCCACTGGGTCCTCCTCCAAAGGCACTTCACACCAAGCCAACTGAGATATTGTGCAAGGCTGTAACTGTTAATGAGGCCAGCACAGTGGCAAGGGGGAAAGCTGCCTTTTAAGCATTGCTGGACAAATTCAAATTCCATCTGTCTTTACTTCTGACGACACTCAACAAAACAAAACACAGCTTGATTTGCAACATAAATATTGCTGTGCTGGCATTTAGAAAAACCTTGCCATTAATTTATAAACTAAGATTTCTTCAGACTTTAGAATAATATAAACTTTCTCAAAGCTTGAAGAATTAAGATCCAATTTCTCAGACGGTTCTCTTCAGACAATAACTCCTTTTTTTAAGGCGGTGTTCTTCCCCAAAAGACCTCCCTCCAGAAGCTGCTGAGTTTAAGCAGAGTCACAAAAGGCTGCCTAATGATTCTATCTTGATTTTCCTTTTGCAATGTTTTTTTTTTTTAACCCAAGATTTACTGACTTCCAGTGAAACCATTCACGATCATTATGAAAGGTTAACTCTAAAATTATCCTGAATATTTGTGTCTTTTGTGAGTTAAGTTAATCTGCTTGTTACATGTTACTCTGGGAACTCTAGGTATACAGACAAGAATAACATAAAATCAAGACTTTTCATTTCAGCATATAAAAATGAACATTTTTAAATCTAGAGGGTCCTGCTTTGATTATTGGATTTGATTCAAGTACCACAAAAGGACTCACTTTCCTTGAGCTGGGTAGTGTTTAATTACACTATATTCTGCTGTGATTGCTCAGATAGAAGGGTCATTTCTAGCTTTGATGATCAGCCTAAAGGTTTCTGTCCATAACACAGTTTATTCCCTTTTGGGGTAATGAGGAAGGTTATTTATTCCTACATGCATTATAATTTTGTCAGAGCCCAATTGCACTGTATGTGCCTTTTTGTTTGTTCACAAGCAGCAAATTAATTTGGTTTCTGTAAACCAACAAGAGCTGTGACAGATGGGATTATGCTATGGAGCAATGTTTGAAATTATGTCCTTGGCAGACAGAAATTGGAAGAGTTTCTTGGTGCCTATACCCCCCTTTCCTTCCCTGACAAAATGGATGAGTTTCCTATTCACTTGGACAAGGATCAGAATTCAAAAGATGTGAAGTCAAAGGATGCAGCATCTGTCCCATCTGAGGATGTGCAGAAAAGGAATATTCCCTGACTTACTTTTTAGGGGGTTGCAATTTTCCCCTTTCTTTGAAGGGTGCTTAACCAACTTGTTCCTTGATTTCTTAAGTTGGCACACTATGTCCTCTACTGCATTAAAAAAAAAAATATTCTGGATTTATCACACACTGAGCTCCCCACGCTGGAACTCCCATCAATTGTTCTGTATGATTTTTCATCATAAAGGCATCCCCAAGAACTGGCAGACCACTCTTCCCTAAAGATTTAGTGCCAAAGGGGTACAGAAAACCTCAGCAAAGTGGTTTTGTGCAGAAGATCAGCACAGAAACAACAACAACAAAATGCTCCTGCACTAGAGGGACAGATAAGTAACACCACCCTATGGCCCTCTGTTCTCTCATCTTTTTAACACAGAAATTTTAGACAAGGGCTCAACACCATCCTAATCACACCCCTGACAAAGTATCTGCAAGTGCAGGGTGCCAAAATTGCTGCTGTATGGCATCCAGGGCTTCATCTGGTGAGGAATGTAGCAACAGAACAGGTTTTCATTGAAAAATGCCAATTGATCAGAACTTAAATGATTCAGGGAGACATATCAGATTCAATGAACTTCCAACACAGCACAGGCGAGGCTCCAAGCTGGTTTCCTGACAGCTCACCTGATGGGCTGCCTGGAAGCCTGGACAGAGTATGCAACTCCAGGACAGCCCTGCCATGCAGATTGCCCTGTAGCCAGAGAACAAAAGGCCTCCTGAAGCTTGGGCTCCAGTGTTTTATCCAGAGCTTAACTGCAAAAGGAAAACCAAAAGCCGTGGGAATTCTGGCTGAGAAGTAAGCACCAGACTTTGCACTTCTCAGACCAATTTTACTTTGACTTTGACTTCTAGTGCAGTGGTTCTGCTTATTTTTCATTACTTCCTCTCTCTCTGTCTTTTTTCACCCTGCACTGGGAAAGCATTTTCTTTTTCAAAAAAGCATGATTCATTCTGAAGCAGATGAAACCCCCACCCCAGCACTAGGAATTTCCTGTGAAACAAAAGGTTTGTCTTCAGCACATTCCTCCTCTGTACAGCCTTTCCACTGCTTGTCCTCTCCCAGCAAAATGGAGCCATGCTGTTCTGCTGCTTTCCAGGTCTTATGGGCTGAGCAAAGAAGGACTTAGCCCATGGTGCCACATTCAGCATCAGAAACCTGATCCTGCTCCATTAAGGGGAGGAATTATTTAGGCTATAATTTGCAGTGATTACACAGTGTTTGGTATGTTGTCATATGCCATGTTTGCACTCCCTCTGCCAACACATGGATAAGGGTGTGTGCTTTCTTTTATTAGGCTTGCATCAGAGACAAATGGAATAGCAGCAGGATTAGCTGTCATTCATCTTCAGCTGAAAACCTTTTCTTGGACTGTGGTTGGCTAATGAAATCCACATCACCAGAATTCATAACACTCAGCTGGCTGCAAAGAGAAATCCTCAAGATGCTTTTAATTAGAAGTTGTGAATAATGGTCAACTTGTGTGCATTTTACAGACAGCCACAAAAATCTGCATTGCCACTTGGAGGAATGAGCCCAGAGCTGGGATCCACATTATGCAGACTTACATTTCCAGGGTCTATATGAATATGTGTCTAAATTCTCAAGCTCAACAGTGGATGCTAGTGTCCCTCTTAAAAAAAATTATGCTATATAATGAGTATGACTATGTGTCATGCCTGTCACCATGTCACTCTGTAAGAAAGATTGGTTTCACTGCTTTCACATGGCATTTAATTGAATTAACAGCAAATAGTATTCTCACTGAAACAGTACTTCACTGTTTAAGTGAAATCTCTCAGGACTACAGTAGTACCTACACATGCTAATGAGAAAGTTTTAAACTTCCCCTCAGTATTTATCTATGTGAGGATATCATAAGCTTCAGAGCAGTTTCTCAAAACAAATATTAGAGTCCTCTGATTTAACATTTTGACAATTAATGTATTTTCTAGGACTCAAAAGACTTGAGAGTCTTCTATCTCCCTTCTTTGTTTCTAAAAATAAGGTACCAGATTCTCTGAAGTTTCTGATTTTCTTTTGCTTCCGGTGGTGCAGACTCACTGTTCCTCACAGACATACTCTTACTCAAGCACAAACCAAGACCAACATGATGGCACACAACAGCAAATTAGGCCCTGGTTATCAAACCAGGACTTCCAGTTTTCTGGGTAGTCCCAGTGAAATATTCCTACAGTTTGACAACTTAAACTCATTCCTGCCATTAGTAACTGTGATTTTTATAGAATTGCTGATTTAGACTGAAAGGTATATTGCTGCAACTGGGAAGAAAACTGAATGTTATATTTAAGAACTGATATTCTCTTTGTTCTTATTTGTAAGTATCAAATGATCACCCTACATAAGCCATTCAAGTTACTGGAAGTGAAAATCACAGCACATTCATCTATGCAGGCAATTAATTTTCAGCTGCAGAATGAAACACAGCTTAATACTCTGCAGACTTCAAACTCATAGCTGGGATCTTTGTCTGACTGTAGACTGCAGGGATTTTGAACGCACTTTGGGTTCCTTAGATCTCTAAAGAGTTATAACTACATTTATTCCCACATTCATGATTTTTTACTGACTGCTGTTCATGTTGCACTTGAGAAGTTCTTCAGGGAAAAGACACATGCACACTCGGCCTACCTGCTTTGGTTGTCACTTTCAGCAAATAGCCATCCAAATCGATCTGAAATTGTGGTGTCTCGCAAGGAAGTGAGATGCGGGTCCCATTCCACTTCACTGTCAGGTGCTGCTGAAGGCTGATTGTGCTTCTGCCCAACACAAGGTCCACTGACTTTGTCCAGGAGAAAGAACGGGTCCGACGGGCATCATTTTTTACCAGCACCTGAAAGGGTGAGGCAGAGGAGGAGCAGTCTTTTGTCAAAACGTACTGACACGTTCCCTGAAAGTTAAACGTCCGTCCATCAAAAGTGTTGTAGTGAGGGTCTCCAAATACAGTGCAAACTCCAGGCTCTGCAGGTGAGTGAGAAACAAAAGCACCATATCAGAATCAATCAAAGTTTGAAAAAAAGCAGTTGATAAGAACTTAGAGGACACCGCTCACACCTAATCTATCTACCATACAGGGCAGATATGGCCAACACCCACTAGGAATATAAATATTTTGAAGATTCATGGGTTTAGTAGAAGTGTTTCCCAAAGTGGGTGGGAAGGCCAGTTGATCCTTGGGGCAGCATAGGAAGGCTAAGCTTTAGCTAGGAACCAAAGACACATCTTCAAACCTTTATGTTTATCCCTTAGACAGAATGTACCTTCTGAACAGCTTAGGTTATTACAAAGTCTGTGAATTTTTTCAAATTATTTCATTTCCAGAAAACACAAACCCCACTTAGGATATCAGAGCAGGCAGAGTCCCAGGCTTGCAGAACTTACAAGTCTTTGGAGATGTGTGATGAGACCCTTCCCAATTAGCTTCAGCTTCCCAAACATGAAATGTCTAGTCAAACTATTCATCCAGTCTCCCTCTTACCAACAGAGATAAATAGATGTGACTAGAAAGACATTCATCTCACCAGTTTTAGACATCTCTTTTTAAGACATGGGGAATCACTCTCTGAAGGAGCCTGTCACTCTGCCACAAGCTCTGGGAGTGCAAACAAGTCTCTAAGACTACAGGCATTCCTCTCAGACAGTTAAATTCCTGCTGGGATGAGCTGCCACTCTTAAGATGTGCTGTGGGAGCAAAGCCTAAGTCACTAGCAGAAGCAGAATTCAAAACATAGTCTGTATACTTGAGGCCAATTTTAATGTCCCCAGTTAGAAAGGGGTGATCCTCTAAAATTAAAAGCCATCGGACCACTTTAAACCTTGTTCTGCCCGTATTTTACATAGACACGCTTATAAATATCATACCTTTATAAATCAGGTATATTCATGGGTTTTTTTTCCCAAATTATCTGTAGAATCAGCATCTTTATTCAGGGCTGCAAGGTATCTTATATGTTGTTTATACACAACTGACTTGTAGTAGTTATTGTTACCATGCTACCAACTAAAGTCAGTAATACGTGACTACCTTGATACAATGACTATCTAAGGATATATTTTTGCCGGTCACTTATGTCATTACAAATGGAAGGTTTCTCATTGACGTTTACAGCTATATGCTGGTTGGACAAGTGGCAGCTCAAAGGCAGAACACTTACCACACTAATGACAGCAATGCTGGGTTACCCTGAAGTTACCCAGCAATCGAGTGAACTGCCTCTCAGTCAAAGAGAGAAGCAGCAGATTTATTTGCATTGCAGGCTTCTACTGTAACAATAGGTCCTAACTGCCTCTTGCTGCTGCTGTTCCTGGAAGAAGGAGTCAAAAGGCAGAGAAATGCATTCTGCTACTGCCAGCTGGATACTCATGGGCTGAGGCTGCTTTTGAAAGATGATGCCTGTTTTAGAAGGGCTTGGTGCAGTACCAAAATTTGAATCCATACTTACAGCTGTGAACAGCATTGATTGAAAAAAAAAAAAAAAAGGGGGCGGGGGGAAACCCCAACAACATAACAAACAACAAAGGAGTGGAAATAAATAAGGAACAGAATTTATTCACTTAAAAAAAAAAATTGCCCAACTACCAATGGCTTGCCTCAGCTAAAAAAAGGCAAATTCAAACCTACAAAAAAAAAAACAAACCAGAGACATGGACGTTATGGAGAAGAGGCAGGGAATTCCTTCGCTGGAGTGCAATGCAGGTCTGACTATGCAATACAGCTTTCTCAACAGGGTTCTTCAGCCTAGGCAGATTGCTATGCTAAAGCATCTATAATGTTTCTGTCATTTTTCTAGCTTTAGTTAAAGAGTGTCCAATGATACTACATGGAGAGACAGAAAAGGAGGCTGAAGGGGACCCCAGGAGATAATAACTTTTCCTTTTCCAGCTGCAACACCAAATCACCTATACCTATGTTACTCCTGACATTTATCTAACCTGCTCTTAAAGACCAGTTGTAACAGCGAGTCCACAGCCACCTCTGGCAACCTGTTGCAGTGCTTGGCTGCAACTAAGGTCTTCCTACAGTCTAACCTCAGTCTCCATCACTACATGAGGCAGTACCATCACAGAGCAGGTACCCAAGAGATCAGTACTTCACCCCTAACTTGCCACATGTATGCTTCTTTAGCTAAGTCAGAAACTAGTCTTGGCATTGTTTTTCAGCCTCTTAACTATGTCTGGCAACTAGGGACCAAAAGTTTCCATTTCTCAAGGACATTATGCTGACAACTCCATTAGGAGTCAAAATGAACCACATTTGATAATGTGGCCTCTGGAAATCAGGCCCAGTGGACTTTAAATAGAGCCTTGGTGATAAGAGTGCTTTTAAAAATGTGCAATTCTGTGTCTTATTTTTCTTCTTAATACCAATTAGTATATACGGGACAAGAACATGTTTTACATGTTATTAACTATCATATCAGAAGGGGGAGGATGGTTCTTCACCTAAGAAAGTAGCTAAAAGTCAAGACATGAGAGGAACAAACCTAATTTATAGATGTGCAAGTGAAATTGATAGCATCAATGAGATCCAAAGGGAATATTTATTTTTAATTTTTAATGTGTTATGCAGAGTAATGCTGTTTATATTATGTTGCATCGTCTCACATCATATGTCAATTTGATGCAGTGCAGTTAAAATAAAAAAGACTGTATTTTGGACTGGATAGCTGAATGTCTGATCCAAATTTTGCTGTTTTCTTTAATAACCAAGGAAAGAGGGGAGGGAAAATGTACCTAAAACCAGCTTGAATAATTGATTCTGATATCACCATGTAAAACCTTGTTGAAAGGTTTGCTAAAATTGTGGGGTTTATATGAAAAAATCCACACCTTGTCAGAGTGTGTGATAACTCAGGCACTGCCAGTAAGAGGAACTGGTTGGCCTAAAAGTAAACTTTAAATACCAGGTGTAATAAGACTGCAAAAGACAGGCAACATGAAAGGAGTTCCTGCCATTTTTAGGTTTTGGGTTGTTGATTATTTCCTTTTGGGAGAGTTTCTTGATTGAAATCATGTTTTATGGTTTGCTTTTTTATTTTTTCCTTTTTTTCCCCTCCTTCTGAAACAAACCAGTCTTTCCATATGACTGTTCTTGAAATCTATTGGAAGCATCAGTTCTCTAGTTAGGATGGTGTGTCACTTGCTCCTCTGTTGGGACATAATGGATGGAGAAGTGTTGTTACATCCCCAAAGCTACATACCCCAGTCCTGGCCTATGAATTTTGCTAGCTTGTGCTAACAAGGCATAGGGTGAATATCCTTCCCTTTTTTCCTCACTGTAAATTTTTCTCAGTTTATTGCAGACACTCCTTGACTTTGTCAGCTGTTTAGGGTAGAGTTAGAAAAGGGCAATTATATATATGATGCTTCCTCCTAAGACTCTGCCAGCCTTCAACTATCTTCAGCTTAGGAACTTTCTGAGCTAGACGTGGTTTCTCTTTATTTAGTAGCCTTTGATAGACTTCTGTGATTTCGTCCCACCTCCTTTTGAAACCAAAAATGTTTTTAGAATCCAGAACATCCTTGGGCAAAGTACATAAAGAAACACTGCCTATTTCTTGTTTTGAACCTGGCACTGATGATCTTTGGTGTCTTTTTCTCATCTACACGTGTATGTGAAGGCACATATGCCCATTTCATTTCTGTCCCTGGAAACCACAGCTTTTTCAAAGGAGGGCCTCAGAGCTATGTTCAGGAGGCTTAGGCACACAACTCCGATTAAACATTATTGGGATCTGGTCACAAACATTTCTAAACCTCTTTTGGAAATCCTACATTTAGGGTCCCAAATCAGCATCCAAAACTTCTGGCTTTCACAAAAGCTTCTGGGAGCTTGACAGTTTTGATATTTGTTTTTTAAGGAACTAAATATGGAATTCACACTTCTACGTTTGACAGTCTTAAACTACAGATGTGATTCATGCAGTTTGCTCAGCTCCAACCTAAGGCTCTACAGCTTACTTGCAAACTAATAATAATAGTATTTAGGTTCTGAAGGTAATACTATAGAAATTTTGGCACACTTTCCTCGTATTTTTAAACCAAGTGCCAAATTAAAATAAAATTCTGATTTTTCATTAGAAAAGGTAACAGGGAAGGTAACTGTGGACAAGGAGCATTGCTTTTGAAACCACATTTACCCACACAAAAAAAGGGAAGCTGAAAAAGCAACAGCAAGTTAAAGAATATTTTAACATTCCCCAAGTTTTCACATGCTCTCATAAAGAAATAAAAAAAAGTTTATGAAATCATGACCTGCTTTGGGCAATAAGGAGGGATAGTCTGAAAGACAACTAATTTCTAGTAAGCACAGTGCTGAGTAAAGGTAATAGTAATTGAGATATGTGGTTGCCAAAAAGGATCTTTTGCCTTCTACCCAATGCCCCCAAGGCTCCAGACAGTACTTAGCTTTTCTAGAAATATGAGATATATGTTTCTTGGTGGAGGTCAGACAGACAGTCAGCACACAAATCCTGACCAGCCAGAGAGCATGAACCTATTGGTTGGGCGGTTAACACACTTGTAGCTCTAGAGAAGCCACAGGATATATTGTCTCTAGCTGGGTTTATTATTTGTTGGGATATAAAGGAAATGGGAGACAAATCCATTGGAAACCAGGCTCTGTTAGCTCTGGTGCTCATGGAATAGCTTGTTTTATTTTTTCAGATCAGAGAAGTCAACTGAAGTCCAAGATGTCCAGATGTCTGGTCACACTCTTTTGGGCTTGTAGCTAGTTAAGAGTGGCCAAGAAAAATATACTTTAAGTTATAACTAAAATTGGTTTGGACACATTCTAAGTAAGGAGAGGAAGGGAAAAAAATACAAGTTTACCAGTTAAGTGTTTTCTGGTTGCACATCTATAATTCAAAAAGATCCCATCTTTTAAAAAACAGAATTAAAATTTGAATGCAATTAGTCCATATGCTGAATTAAGCCCTAAATCAAACAGAACACATTATTAACTTTTGAAAAGTAGCTACAGAACACACATAATAGAATTTCATTAGCTTTTCTGTAAAACATGCATAGCCATAAGAGTACTTTCCTCATAACTGCTGCATAGTACAGCTTGATATAATACACATTACAAGGTGTGGTGTCAAAAACTCCATGGGAGTTTTTATGGTCTATTTAATAAATAAAATAGCTATTCTAATTTGTCCAAATACATATTTATACAGTAGACCATCATGGCTGAAAAGGCTGGGGAGTGAAATCATGAACAGCATTCCAGTATGAATAAACAACTGCAGTCTTTTCATTGACTATGACAAGGAAATAACAGAGAACCAGGACCAGCGGGGGCCTATGTGGTCCTGTAGTCCCACTCCCTGCTTTCATTGGTACTTTGCTTTGAAGAGTCAGTAGTTTTTTCAGTATTTCTATAAAAGCACATGAAAAGGCCGCAGGACCAAGTGAAAGGACCGAACTTCTCCTCTTAAAGATGGGTCCAAATGCCCTTGAGTTTTGTTTAGCTTCATTGGTCATTTTGTCAATTAAAAAAGCTTCAGAATGATTTGTGATGAACACAATTTTCAGCCCCAAAAGAGGCCTTTACTGAAAAGTTAATGTGTACTGCTAGACGTAGATGTCTGCAGTCCACTTTGAAAAACCTTCATCCATAATGCCTTGTCTTGGGTAAAACTGTGTTAAGATTATTGATGCTAATTAAAATATAGCTACATGGTTGCAGTAGGAATCTTTCGTAGTGCCTGCTGTAATTTCAGCAAGGCCTATCAATTCTTTTTTGTCAAAGATTTAACCTCCACTGCAAATTACCATCTTTGTCTAGAGTTGAGAGCAGTCTGTTAATGTTATTTAAACTCAGGTTTAGTGTTTTCTTTTTTTAATACAGAAATGACCTTGATCTAACATAGGATTACTAATTTATGGAATTGACGTCAGTGGTGATTTTTCTAAATCAAGCCCAAAAGAGTACATTTCATTACATTTTTACAGCAACATAAACTAAACTGTTGAATTTTCCACTGGTATGACTACTGTGTTTAATTAGTGATAACTGTACGCCAGCCATGAAGCTTAAACAGCAACATGCCAAAACTAACCACAGTTAACTCTGGCAAGAGCAGACAAAAGAGACTCTCCAGCCCTTTAGGAGACGAGGTACTTTTTCTCTCTGCAACAAACTACTTTGAAAAAAATCTTTTTTTTTTTTTTTTCTTTCCAGTTTCAAGTGTATCCTTTAACAACGTGACTGTTTTTGACCCACTTCATAGAAATTGGCTTCATTTAAACTGTACTCAAAGCTCTCCTGTGTACAATATGTTCTTGTACCTCCTATGTTATTTTTACTTTGAAAAATTAATATCTACTGGACTGCCAGAAATGTCTGGTGTGTTAATATATGGAAAGAGGATCAACATGAGTGGATGAGTGAGGAAAAGGGCTGTGTAGGTGTATTTTAGCTCATCAGAAAATGTCTGAATTAGCAAAGTTTCTGATTACTATCAGAGATAGTGTTCATCACTTAAATCCTTACACTTTTTGCCTGTCTTGTGTTGTGATGAGATTTACAGCACTTCTGACACAAAGGTGGAATTGGTTCCTTACAAATGGCAAGTGTTAAAAATACTATGTTAAAACAGCCAGTGATAGCCACCACTCCTGTATGACAGTGGGTACCCTTTGATTACATTACCTGATAAAAGCTAGGAAGGCCTTTTAATCAAAGCTTAGTATGAGCTCAGCATCAGCTCTCCTCCAAATACCAAATGGGTCACTAGTGAGACACCTCTCAAAAAATCCAACCCTCTGTTTCATGTGCAAAGTCATTGTAAGACAGGGCAATGAGCCTCCAGCCTCATGTACAGCCAGTTCAAGGCAGACAGGACCCATAAAAAGAGACTAAGGGAATAAGTCTGTTTATCCTGAAGGCTTCAGGGAGTCCCAAGACAAGCCTGACAGTACCTACAAGGAGGATACTGGGAAGATGGAGCCAGTCTCTTTACAGATCTGCACAGCAGAAGGACAAGCAATGATGGTCTGCCCTTAATTTCAGATGTCTTATATTCATGACCAATTCCTTCTTAGATCATCACGAATTTTTGACTTTTTTAGATAACCTTGTTCCTAGATGAGTTACTTTGAAGAAATCTATTTCTTCCTAAATCTACTGCCTCCTTCTCCCATGAAAAAAATTACCACAAGTCATTCTTTGGCAGCATTTCTGAAGGAGTCACTGTAGTGTCTTCTTTTTAACCCCTTACAGTAGAGAGTCTCCAGTGCTTTGAGGGAATGTCTGGCCCCATTCTATCTCCCCCCTCATGTTAAAGAAAGAACACCTGAGAAATGTTAAATGAGATTGAAACATAAGAACAGAGGCAAGACAGAGGTCAAAAAATTCATGACAGCAATGACATGTTTAAGCAGAAGTCTGTGTAAATTTTTTTCTCCCTTGAAACTGAGCTAACATCAAATCAGCTACTGGTCAGTTGAATTCTCTTTCATTTCTCCCTCTGCTCAGTATTATTGCAAGTGTTTCTGAGGTTGCCACTTGTACATAATTTTATTTCGATACTGAAGACTTGCAAACTAGATTTATTTAAACACAAGTTATGTGTTTCAAAATAACTGAGCTGCAGAGTGGAAAAAGAGGAATTCAGCATATGGAATTTGTGCAATCCAAGAACACCCAAAACTGAGTTGATCAGCAAAACCAATTTGATTTTAGATAAAAGAATAGGAAATACTCTTTTGAAAAACCTGTTCCTTCTTTCAGAAGCCTTCTGATATATCATAAACCCACATTCTAGAAGTCATTTGGAAGAATATTTGGTAAAATATTTAAGCATGTCCTGGAATAAATACATAATTATATCCAGTCAACTTCAGTGAAGAGAGGTCTTAAATAGGACAAACTTAAAGGTAAGTATTTGTATAAGTGGTTAGGAGACATCACAAGTGATATCATAAGATGATAATTACAGAAGTGAAGAATAAAGGAATAAAAAGGTGATAGTTGAGCTAAACATCCTACAGGCAGAAGCACAGCTTTCTATTGTACTTTCCACTGCTGCCTAGACTGTGTCTCAGATTTCTGCATAACCTTTTTTAACTCTCACAAATCATCTGCAAAGGTGTTGGATTAAATATACACATAGCTGGGCTGTTATTTACAGGTATAAAAGTTACCCAGCCCTAACAGTTACAACTCTTCATTTGTTTATTTTATTACCCACAATTTTCACAGGCCAACTATATCCTTCAAAAACCAGCACCTCAGATTTGAAAAAAATAGTGTCATTTGGAAAAAATAAAAATAAAATACCCAGGCAATATATTTTAAATTTACAGATTTATAAGAGGCAAAGCTTGTGGCCGGCAATAATCCCCAGCCCTTTAGCAACCTCAAAAAAGAAGGCAGAAAAGCAAACATAATTCTACAATACTTATTTTCTCTGAAAGAATAAAAAAGAATTTAAAGAATGTGAAGAAAGAACTTACTTTCAGTGCAAATAGGACAGCATCCTTTTCTGTTCAGGATTTTACCCTAATTGGGAAAAAGACAGGCTGATTTAATGAGAGTTTTTGAAGCAATGACTGTGTTATGTTGTAAGGCTGGATAAGCTTTTGAAAATATTTCAAGTTGTGTTAGAACTCAGTGCCCTAGTTACAGCTTCAAATATCAGGTGTTATAAACAGACAGAACTATTCAAAGAGCTTTCTGGCAGTCTTAGAAGAAATTAAATACTAAAAGGGTTCTCTGTTACCACTTTTCTCTTTAGAGAGTGTGAGAGATTTTTGGACTCGTGTATTCACAGATATCTAAAGCAGACTAGTCCTTCGGTTAACAAGATTGCTACCTTTTCTCCCACCTCCCAGAATATATACAACACATTTCCTATGCATACCCATTGAGTAGTCCCACAGAAACAATCTGCTCTACCGTCACCCCCCCCCCGCCCCCCCTCCCCAAATCAT
>JANIJG010007064.1:19892-30854 GCA_024611175.1 Megaceryle torquata | reverse complement strand
GAAAGCAGCATAACTCATGATATCAAGAATTTCAGCATCAGAATCACTAACATATATTTATCTTGATTAATGTAGTATGTTTAATTAACATTTACAGCTTTGTGACAGAATACCTTAAAGAGAATGGAGCACAGATGAAAAGATGTAAATCCATGAGCATACAGTATAGGCTTTAAAATTGCTTGGTACTCACTGGAATAGGAAAATAAATCTCACTCTAGAGTTTATATTCTTTCTTCTACTTGTCCTTCCATTTTGGCTTGGAAGAGCAGAAATGTAAAGTGTACCTGTGGAGGAGCTTGCTGCAAACTCCTTTTTAAGGAAGGGAGCAGGGACTTGTTAGATACTGGAGGGAATGGTGCTGCAGGGTAACATAGCTGGTCTTTTCAGCCCTGACACACTGGACCTTGTCTGAGGACTCAACTTGGAGGTCTCTGGCAGTTCAGGACTTCACATTAACCTTGGAGCAAATTGTGTAGCAGCACTGAATGAGTTCAATCAGTTTTGCAGATGGTGAATTTTACCCATCACTATTTTCATTTTAGAAGCCATTTCAACTGATCATCTCAATGTTCAAATTTGTATATGGGGACTGCTGAAGCAATGTATTTCACTTAAGATCGATATTAAGCCATATTAGCTATTTGATCTCAAAAGTATCTTAAATTTTTTTAAATGCATCAGCACAGGGAAAATGTAAATGAGATGCAGCATGTGCAAGCTTCTCAGCCAACAAAGAATTTGATGAGACCTGGAGTACAATCTCTTATCTCCTCCTTATACTGTAAATGGCCTGAAGGGAGCCACATCAGACTCCCAGAAGAGCAGCTCCACAGAGCAGCTCAATTTGTTCACGCTTCCTAAGATGTATGCAACATCTTATGTGAGACCCATTACCAGAATTGCCCTCTGCAGTGAGTGCCAGGGTGCCAGGGAAAGGATGTCCCGTCTTCTGAGGATGCAAGTATTGTCTTTGCGGACTGCTGTCACAGCAGAAAAGGGAGCCCCAAGCAAGGCTCTATATTCTACCCTTGCTTTTGGCTGTCAAAAGTTTACAGGTCTAAAATGTTACAAACTAGAGTTTGCAATTTAAAATTTTATACCTAGGTGTCTGTGATTCATGTTTTCCCCACTGGCTTCCAGGATGGAGAAGGAAACACTGAGAAAGTGTAATGCTAACAACTTGGCTCTCTCTTCTGCAGTTCTTTTCAAAGATCTGTCCCTACTTGATGTGCTATTTAGAACACCCTCTTCTGAAAGCTCAATCCAGTAAAACAAAACGATCTGTTAGTGACAGAAATCCAAGAAGCAAAGGCTGACTTTAGCTCAAGGTTTCAAGTAATGCTAATTTTTGAAGCAATTAAGTAGCATTACAATTACACAACTCTGTGTTCACTTCAGACTTTCAAATAAAAAATACTCAGGCTGCAACCTTAGAGAAAGTGTCATGCTTTGATTGAAATAATTTGCTTTGTTTTTTGTAATTTACATTTTCAACCAAATATTAAACCTCACATTCACTGCAAAATGCAAGCACAACAATGTCCTGTGGCTTGCTTTAACAATATGCATGTTATTGAAATATTACCCTAGTAATTTCTCCACTCTATAAAACTATTAAATATATGTGAAAGAGATGTTCCACTGCAGATACTTGGAATGGAGAAAGTTAAAGAGAGGGGGAGAAACAGAGCACAGAGCCTTCAGAGCAAGGACAGAGGCAGGAAGCCCATATGCAATGTAGCAGTAGCACATGTGGGGAACACCAGACTAAATTAATATGCCAGAGGATTCCTTCTTTCCAATCTGCGCACCCCACTGCCATGCACACGCTTCCAAGAATTACTGGAAAAGATAATGGTGGAGAAAATAAAAGGAAGAAAGCTCCATTCTTTTAAAAAACTCACATGAGGACAGCTGCTGACTGGAATGCACTGTTTCTTGCGACACTCAGTCTTGCCTTGCACACAAACACAGATGGTGCAGTTCACAGAGGACCACATCTCTCCATCCTGCAAGAGGGAGCATGATATAGTATCAGCTGGGGTGGCAACAGAAAGCTATTTCAGCAGTGTATCATTGCACAAGAAAGGATGACTTTCCCTGTTGGCATTGTGACATTGTTTAGTCTAAATTATTTTGAGGGTTCTGACCATGGTCAGTCAGACTAAAGACAAAGATCAAATTCAGCAGCGTTTTCTTCCCTTCGGCTCTCTAGGTCAGAAATTCATTTTTCCAAGGCTAACCAAATCACATTTTAATTTTTCATCAGTGTTCCTATTATTTGCATTGTTTTCTCTCCAGTATGTGTCTGAGATTTGATCACACCTACCACAAATTTTCATTTAAGCTCACATAATTAGAAAAACCTGATTCATTTGGGTTGAGTGACATCCTTAAATTGTTGCACATGAAAGTGTTTGATTAAGATGTCAGCATATAGTGAATTTATTCCCAGATGCAGCATCATTTCAATTTAAGGCAGGAATGGTCAAATAATGAATTTTAATTTAGATTACTTACAGTACTTTCACAGATACTTGATCTGCTAAACATCTGAAAATGTTTAGTAGAGATACAGAGCTGAACTTCACAAACACAGAGCAGGTAAGACAGTCTGCATAAGGCTCCTAAAATATTAGGTGCAGAAGAAAATACGTCTCATGCTCTTGTCTCCATTTACTTGGGAAAGAATGCTTGTGGAACCACTCTGGATCTTTTTACATGGTGTTGCAGTTGCCAAGTGTGGTTTCTAAAACATTGTCTCATCCACTTGCAGTATGGCGCTAGCCCATGTAGAGAAAATAAGTGCCCGTTTTCTGTTTACAGGACTGCTGTGAAGGAAGGGTGAAGATAGACCTGACAGGAACAGGCAGTACAACCACAGAGCTGTGAACAATTATGTGCCCACCTCATCATGATGTTCTGACCAGAGAGAAAAACAGATAAATCTGAAATGCCAAGGAGCCTAACTTACTCAGTGCAACATGCTAGGTCAAAAGCTGTCTCTCCCCTATATTTTCTTGCCAGGACATGTTTACAATTGCTTGGTGTTCCTGATCCAGCACATGTTCTTCTGGGCCTCTAATGACCCCTCTCCAATCATCTGCTAAAGTACCTGAATAAATCACAGCTACATGCAGCTACCCTGATTTTCCTGTCTCCCAGATGGTTTTCCACAGGAGTGCAAAAACACATTCACTGTGCCCATTCTACCTGTGTTAGACAATTAACTTTAAATAATATTTAACCATTAACCAACAGGGCGATGCTGAATTTACCTTTCTGCACACCAGGCTAGAAATGGGTGTACTGTCTCATTATTTTTTTCTTATTCTATATAATACTTAGTAATATAATAAAATCTTCACAAGAAGGAGAATATTTTAGTTGGGTGCCTAAGAAGTAGGCATTTGTTCCTGCAGCACAATAGCACCAGTGTGAAAGTGCCAATCAGATGGAGTATAGTCTCAGTGTACAGTGGGTTCACATGTAATTTCCAGAAAAAAACACTTCAGCTATGTACACAAAAGATGGAATAAATGGAAAGCAATTCTGGCTGAGCAAACCAAGTATCCACAATGGATATAACATTTGATCTGATGCAAGGGTCTCTTAATTCACAGATGGCCCATGAAGTGACAGAATCTTTTTCTGACACAGTGTGAAAAAAGCCGCACCACTTGGAAAAATAAACACGGTCTCAGAAATAGCAGAAGTGTTCTGCAGGGAATGCCTTGTGATTTGAAAACATTGGGTGAGAGTGCAGAAAGTAACAATTGTTACATGGCTATCCCAGTATAAGATGTCAGGGGTGCCGTCCTTAGCAGAGATGTGAAATACAGTAAATCAAGATGAGTAACTTTCAGCCAGACAAAATTTGCAGAGCTCCTGTTGGCTCAGCTATGGAAGAGATTCTTGGGATCAACAGATAAAGCCTACATACCACTCAGAATGTCTTCTCCATGAATATCAGTGTTTGGGAACGCAGAGCATTACTATCTCTTACTAAATGTTAATTAGTTGTCACTAAAGTGCAGCTTGAATCTCTGCATACAGAGAGACAACATCACGTCAAGGAAAAACTAATCTTTCACTGATGAATATCAGCAGAATTTACACAAACACAGAAAAAATATCAGGTAGACAATTTCACAAAGCTTTGCCTCTCCATTGTTCCATCATCAGGCAGGATGGTGAGGATCTTGCTAAAAGACAAGCTGCAACACTAGTTACAGTAAACTGATGTTGTTTCAGCCATCACAGTGGCATCTATTCTTTAGCCACACCTGAAACTTTACCTGGAAGATCTTATTGCCAAATTTGCACACTTTCACTTCCTCAGGAGAGATATGTGAGACACACTCCTTGCAGCAGTGGTCTTTGTTTCTATTGCATTCACCAGGAAGTAAGCACCTCTTCTTACATATCATTGTGGAATTCTAAGTAAAAGGACAAAAGGAAAACATGAAATTATCAGCCAGATGTTTGTACTCTTGTGTGTCCTTACCATAACATTTCTGCTTGCATCCATCCAAGCTTCAGCCCAACTGCTTTAAATAGGTCAGCTCAGAGTAAATAAAAAAAAATATTTATTGGATTAAGCGAATCATTCACAGTCTGTGAAGCTAAAGCCCAGGTGTACTTCTGCAGGCCTGCAAAATCTTACTGATTTGGTGACAATTCCAGTTTTTTGTCTAGGTACAAAAGTACAAATGGTCACAGTCACACTAGAGGAAAACAAACAAACAAACAAAATCATTGGCCTTCAGCACAGATGTCCTCTTCCACTGCAAATTTAAAGAGGACCACATAATCTGAGTAACATCATAACCAGTCAGGCATCATGTATCACCTGAGGCAGTCAGTAACTTTTTAAATTTCCTTCCACAACTGCAAGTGCTCTTCAGATCAGATTCTTGGGGACCACACAAGATGACAAAAAACAGTAGTATCAGGGCTTGCAGTTCCACAGCCCTACAAATTACTGCTAAGCCAGACAGCCAGCAGCACACAACAGCAAAGCACTGCAGACTTACCTTGCATATACACATTGTGCAGTTATCATATATAAATGAGGATCCATTATCATAGACGTTGCTGTGAAAGAGGCAGCTTCCAAATGGGAGGTCAAACACTTTCCTCTGTCCTGAATATAAATAAATGGTAATAGAAACTGAATGGAATTGAAAAGATGCCATATTGTCAACAAAAATAGTAGGGCTTATTGTCAGCAGACCAAATTCATGTGCAATGTGTCATTTGTTATGTGCTTCCATTTTGGTGTGAAAAAAATATGTACTTTTAACAGCTCACTATTCTTTTAGCACACATTCATCTGGAGAAATTCTACTGTGGGAGGGAATGTAAATATGATTTATGGCATGTTTATATTGGAAAAAATCTTTCTTCTCATCCTAAAGTGCACAGTGCAGCTAAAAGAATAAGAAGTAAGCACTGCAAACTCTGAGTGTAGGTACACTTATTCTATTTTAAACCATCTTTAACTTAAACCAATAACTTATCAAACAAAGAAGCCTTAGCTGGTTTTAGCATATCTACCTCAGGGGTTCACAGCAGCCAGACTAAATCAACTCAGTGACACTGATGCAAAAAAAACCCTGTAGCTGTTGTCCAGTTTCATTAAGGTAACTTGGTGTACCATGTTCACACAACGTTGCACGAAATACAGGCATTTACATCATTTATGAGCAGAATGAGGGTAACACAAGATATTTGTTTGCCATAACCCATGAAATATTTAGGTTTCATGAGAACAAGTCAAGGTTTAGAGCACTATATTGGGAAGGCAGGATCAATGTCAAATCCTTCCTGAAGTCCTGTAACTCTGCAAACACTTTCAGATCCAAGTTGCAACACACTGTGGTTCTGCAAGCTTCTCTTAGTCCTCAGATTCTCTACTAGTAAGTTCTTTTAAACAAGTGGCCATTATGATACATAAGCATAACCTCTTTACAACAACATTATACTTATCTTTCTGGTTTTTAATATCTTCCCCTATTTACTTCTGGTGGCAGCCATCTAATCAGTACTTTTATGAATTGCTGCCATTTTCTTGGCTTATCTTTTCTGAGATCTGACATTAGGTAGGCATCAATTCCAACGTAGGGCATGGACACTGTAAGTACATACAAGTAGTCACTAAATACTAGGCAAATACTTAAGCTCTCAAACCATTAGGTGTTGGCACACTGTAATTCCTCCTCTTTTCAATAATTTTTGATAAATGTGGAACAGCTTAAAAGAAAAAGTTTCTATTTTCCTCTGAGATACAAACAAACGAAAGGATAAGCATACAGCAAAACCCATTGGCCAACCTTGTGCTTTTACAAATATAATCTTAAAATAACAATTAAACAAAAATTAATAAATAATTGCTCTTCTTCAGTTAGACACAATTTGAACATCTCTCTTGCAAATTATCTACCTTGGCTTCATACATGCTTGCATAACCAGCCTTTGTTTTATTGAATGTCCGTCTTTCTGAAAAGGCTTCATTTCTTTTGCAGGACTGACGTGAAGTCAGTTAAGGATGCTCAGTAGCCCTAAAAGGAACTGCTCTAGATCCATGCTCCACTTAGGGGCAAAGCCTAGCCATAGTCTTGCCTCTAACTACACTTCTACTGCTCTATGTAGGGCCAGGAGTTTAATCGCATAACTTATGTCAACAAGTGAATAAAAGTCCAGTTCTCTCTGACACCCTCTTGCCATGCCTTGCAAACCACACAGCAGAATTCAGGGTGGCCAACCCAGTTCAAATAGTTGGTAAAAAAACACTGACAAAGGAGCTACCACTTTAAAGGACATGGTGGCAAAAATATTGGCTTAATGGTCTGCTTTGCTGGCTCATAACCACTAGTTAAACTAATAATTCAAGTCCCAGTGGATTCCACAACATTCTTCTAAGCTATATACGCTGAGTGTCAGGAAGTCAATTTCTGGGAGGTCCTCCACATGATACTTTAAAAATCATGCCTCAGCATCTCTGAAAACATTTCTCTTTCCCAACAGCCATGCAGTGTGCTACACACCCCTTGGCTCTACCTCCACTCCAAAAGTTTCAACAATTCCCTCAGAATAGACAGTATCTACTCCCAGGTATATTACATGCGTTAAAGTGAAGACCACCTAAAATGAAAAACGTTATTATTAGTAAACTCATTTACAGACATTTCTAAGAGGGGAAAAAATGACCTGTAGAAAAATCCCCAAGAAGCAGTCAAAAATTAAAGCTGGGTTTTGAATGCCTAGATCAAGAAGGAGAAGGTTCAGTTGGGAAAAACATGGGAGAGGACAAGGGGAGTTGTCAGAAGGAAAGGAAAAAAGTCCTCAGCCAAAACAGAAGCTCAGCATTTGGACTGTTCTCTCCATTTCAGTGCTCTACTGTATTACTCCCTGGTGCTATAGTTAAATGTTCCAGGAAATATTTATCTATAGCATATCTCAAGTAGCAAATAAATAAGTAATTCAGGTTTGTTTCAAAGAGTCAAAAATATTAAGTATTATGAGAAGCTGTACCTCTCTATGGCTTGCTGCCTCAACAGACAGACCTCTCTGTACCCCTAACTCAGCCTTGGAAACAAGATGTTGGATAGTAGTAAAGATACGGTCAAAATTACAAGTTTCTGTTGAAGAACTGAGAGTTATCAGCTCTGAAAATTTTCCAAACCTAGTTATAACCTCATAGAACAAATTAACAGTAATATACTTGGTAGGATGCACGTGCTCCTTGTTTATGAAATAAATGCTGAGGAATGTTAACCTGTGAGATCTGTGGACATGGTATGAGCAAAATAAGGACTCTCAAGAGTCACTGAATTCCTTGGTATGACTGAAGAACTAGCCCTTATCAGGGGTGTCTGACTTATTTCTTTAAAATGTGTTGGAAAGCTGAAAAAAAACTGAAAAAAAAATCCTGGCTGAAACTCTGATTTCATCTTAAGGTGGCAACCATGAGGCAGACTCCTGAGTCCCTGGCCTCTCTGACAACGGCTTCTAAGAACGTAATTTCAGTCCAGAAGTTTCCTCTGACCTGCATTTCCTCAAAACCAAGACTGCAAACAAATAAACTTGAATAAAAACATGAGAGGGTGAGGTCTTTTCCTTGTGGCAATCCCCAACAAAACATTTCCTCCCACCTTAACCTCCTTGTAAAACTTGTCATGAAACTGGGAAACATCTCTATATTTGTCTCTCTAAGCAAAGCCAGCTGCTTTATGCTCAAATGCTCTACTACTGCTGCTTGCTAAGTACCACCCACCACAACCCTACTCTGAACCTGAGTACCTGTTTAAAACCTGTAGGTTATAAACTCCACTGAGTTGATATTGTCTCTTCCACCTCCCAGAATTTACCAGCATTGTGAAAAACTGGTATAAAAGATGCTATGCAGAGTCATATCATATTCATTACAAAATTACTAGGCAAAAAGAAACCTCACCTAAGCATTTAGGGCAGCACTGTCCAGCAGGAATGTGACTGAGGTGCTGGGGACATGAAAGAATGGGGCAGACTTCTCGGATGCACTGTGTCCTGCCACCCTGAAGAAAAATAGTCTCAGTTAGAAAAAAAATAAAGCAAAATGTCAGGTAGATGTGCACACACCCACATGGTCCAGTAATACGTTTTGAAAAGCCTTAGCAAAAGCAGTATTTGCCAACAGAAATTTCTGCTTGCATCAGGAGCACAAGTAACATGTACAGCTGTCTTTCAAAGCTTTCCCTAGAGAATCATAGAATCCTTTAGGTTGGAAAAGACCTTTAAGATCATTGAGTCAAACCATATTGCTTGCAGATACCTTAGATTATTTATAATTTTTCATTCTCTCTAGCAACAAATGTAATAGTTGAAGAAACAGTGTCTTTCCATCTTATTTCTTGGTGTGAATACAAGAAAAACGTGGAGAATAAAGTAATTATCCATGAACCTTTCCAGATGTTCAAAAAAGTTACTGAGCAATTTTTTACATTCTTCTTCACCTCCTATGGCATACCCTTCTATGCTTGTCTGGGGCAGGCACTAAGTGCTGAAGCGAGATGAGAACAGGTGTACTTTCACTATGTCCATGACCTCAGATACCAAATAAGCCAAAATCACTTGAGAAAGCACATTCTTGTAAGCCTCCAACTATGCAAACCCAGAAGGTCTGTTTTCTTCAGAGGAGTGAATACCAAGAAGGTACATGAAGTTTTGAGAATTAATGTGTTAAAAAAAAAAAAAAAGTGCAACCTGGACTGGATATAGCTTGGTGTAATATGAATATCAGAAACAGAGAGAGGCAAAATGTACAGCAAAGACTGAAGCACATAATATATATCTAAAATTAATTCAGTCAAAAGAGACCTTTGCTCTCATTCTGCTCTGTTGCCTGATTACTTCACCGTGCTTACAGACTACTGCATTTAGCTCTGTACCCTCTACCAACATCTGCTTCATACACTCATGAGAGGTCCAGGCTGGTAAAACTTCAAAATTAGTCCACTTTTGTCTTCACAAGAGAAGTCAGCCCTTTTCATCTAACTGCCCTGCTTTATCACACGGGCTTATCCCAACAATAAGCTTCATGTTCCTGGATGCTGTGATGGAAGACATAGGAATAATCTCCTCCCACCTACACACTGGATGCATCGTGGGCTCCCTCAGGAAAGATGGAAGAAGCTGTTTGTTTTGAATCCCTCTGTGCCTGAAATGATAGGATGCCATTCCACTCCTAATGGCCTCAGTGAATCATGTAAAAGCTTTTACATACAGGCAGATCCACATATTCACCATTACACAGAAGATAACATACTGACGATACCCCTCATTCTATACTAAGTTTTCAGGCACTGAAGTCTACCGGTCCCGTGGGGCAACCAAAGCATCCTAAGCATACATGTGTAAGAGCTGCTCATAATTCTTGCACTGCAGCATGCAGGAACACAGAGTTTACTGTAGACTAAAATGACTGCTCTAAATTAAGACCAGAAACTTGACAAAACAAAATGAATTCTTCACTGATGCTCCTTACTAAGCTCAGGGAATAGCTCTGTGAGAAGACACACAGGTGCAGAATGAAAGAGAAAATGCCACATAAAGATTCTCTGAAGAAATTATGTCATTCAGCCCAGGGGAAAAGACTAAGAGAAGACAAAGTTCAAACCTCAGTGACAATTCAGCAAATGGAAAAGTAGGGCATGGAGACCTCAGCCAGCCTGGTGACAGGATCAGGGATACATCTCTAGAAGACAAAGCAATGCTGCAACACGTGGTGAGCACAGGTCCTTTCTTGAAACCTTGCTTTTGTATTTAGTACTCAATCCCCTATGCCTCTGTGGAGCTTGCTTCTCTGACACACTGAATCAAAACTCAGGCTTAGTACATTATTGTGACATTGCCTCTGCAGCCTGTTGTATAGGTTTAATTTTTCTTAAATACAAAAATGTTGTGGATAATATAAAGTATTTCTTCATTCCAGCCTTTTACTTATAGCTCCTTTTTTACCTTTTGTATTAGCCCCTACTTCGCACAAAACTAAGCTCAACTGCATCTTTACCCCACTGCTACTCCTGCTTCCAGCTGTAATGCTACTTTTTAACATCGAACTATTTTCTAACTTGCTGCTATCCCAAACAGGCTCTTCCAGGATTTAATATCATGCTAGGGTGGCAAGTTCAAAACCAGTCTGAAACAAATCAATCTGTACTATTTAAAGTAAGAATAATTCTACTCACCCTACAGGTCTTAAGAGATGTTGTTGGGCCACAACATAAGGAAATGTCAAAACCTACACAATATTTCTATTTTCTTAAAAGTCTCAGTCATTGCAATTCAAAACTCACAAAGCATTCAGAATACCAGCTTTCAAAGCAGGATTAGCTAGTGCTGCCAGTGCTTTAGATTGCATGGAATAGAGCGGTGCAAAAAAAAAAAAAAAAAAAAAAGAAAGCAACAGAAACTCAA
>JANIJG010007064.1:0-13460 GCA_024611175.1 Megaceryle torquata | reverse complement strand
TGGTAAAGAACTTCCTCCTTATTTCTAATCTAAATCCACTCCTTTCTAATTTAAAACCATTACCCCTCACCCTTTCACTACAGGCCTTTGTAAACAGACCCTCTCCAGTCTTTTTATAAGCTCCCTTCAGATACTGGAAGGTGGCTTTTAGGTCTCCCCAGAGCCTTCTCTTCTCCAGACTGAACAATCCCAGCTGCCTCAGCCTGCTCTTGTAGGAGAGGTGTTCCAGCCCCCTGATCATCTTCGTGGCCCTCCTCTGGACCCGCTCCATCAAGTCCATGTCCTTCCTGTGCTGAGGATTCCAGAGCTGGATGCAGTATTCCAGGTGAATGCTACATAGCAGGTTAGTTCTTGCTTTCAGAACGGAGATGATTGGCCAGCAGCTGAAACTCCAGCTTTTTCTCTGGTTTGAATCACATCACCTCCATCACTTGCTGCCATATCACACACTCACTAATCAAACTCTGTTCCTCACTGCAGGTCTTGTTAAACTGATCGCTCCCACTGTACGTTATATATAGTCCATGCTGAGTAGTAGTATCAAAAGACTTCAGACTTCTGAAGTTAAAACTGTATTAACAGAGAGCTAATTAACAGAAATGTCGCAGCCACATTTACCACTGCACATATCCTCCACACATTTTGGTGTTTCAGACACACTTTTATAGGTTATGCTTCCCTCCATAATCTTCCTGCCAGTTGCTGCACAGGGCCACCTCAAAACAGTGTCAAATTCTCTCTCTGAGTGTTGCTAGGGAAACTAGGGATAGGGATCTCACACCATACAGCACTCACTATAGCACAATGCCTTTCCATAATGCTGGAGGTTAGAAGATATATACCTGGTGGAATATGTGGATTTTAAGGCAGAATGTAGAAAAGAACCACATCAAAGTCATACAGATCACTGGGAACCTTTCCATTGATTTTAAGTCTGCTTTGGATGACCAGATTTTGAACAGAAGTCCCAGAAGCTGCATGGGGCAATCGTGAAAAATGAGCCAAGATAACCACATCAGCAGGAATAGGCCAGGAGGGCAGCCCCACACTGAAGAAAGGGACTGAGTTTTCTACCACCTTGAGGGTAAAGAGCAGTAGCTTCATGGGGACAGATGAAGGGGAGCAAAGATACTGTCAGGGAAACAATCATGGCATGCCACTGCACCAGAGTTCAGCTACTCATGATTAATTTAGCTGTTACACCAAAGGTCTCCAGTGAGTGGAATTTTTGCCACAAGTTACATGATTATTTCTCATCTAAAAAGAACTGTTTCTATGAAAAATTGCAATAAAACATGTTATGGTGGAAACTGGCCATGGCCAGAAAAACTTGGAAAAACCACTAACGAGCTTCTTCAGCTTATTTATGTCCCACCCTAGATAATAAGAAATTTAGGGTTAAAACCTAGGGACTTTCCTAACTTCAGCTATTAGAAGCAGAGCAGTAGCTCTCTAAAACAGGTCCTGGCTTCTTGCAGCCATGACTTTTCCCCTGAATCACTTGGAGGCTGTTTTGTTTTCATTGGCATCAAGAACACATGAAGCACAGTCCAGTGGCTGTACAGTTTTGTATACACCACCAGTGCATTTGCATGGTGTTTCAAAGTCCTAACCTGCTGCTTGCAAAATGATAGTCACTGCCACAGTGTATTTATATAAATAGCACTTTGCTTTTCATAAGATAAACTTGTGCAAAGGTTTTCAATATATTTTGTTTTCTGCAACATAAGCTTTGTAATACTACCTTACAAGCTTTTTTTGCTGTGTCCTACAGTAAACTGTGCTCCTATAAACCCCATGCTTTGGCAGCTATTGGTGACTATTTTCACCCACACTTCCAATTCCCACATTACAGCATACTACTGGCCTCCTTTCTGAGAGCAGCTTTTCCTTCTAAACAGTCCATGTGCAGAGATACAGTTATTAAATCACTTATGCATCCCCAGCGTGTTTCTTGTGCACACAGAATACTAGTCCTATTGTGGTCCTGAAAAAGGTGACAATTCTGACTCTCACTTCATCATCATTCTTTAAAATACTTGGTCATGACAAAAAATTCTACAGATGTATCTGCACAGCTTCACCTTAGAGCATTAGTTTTAAATAATTCGCCTTAAGTAATCTGCAGGACTAAATTGCAAGGCTCGAGCAATTACAACTCCAAATGCCCAAATTCTGATATCTGGCGTTTAGAAGCAAAATAAAGGCTTTATTTTCAGTGGTGTGGATGCTTTCTTGTAGACAATATGAACTTCATTTCATCACATGGTTTGCAGCTTCATTTTTTGGAGGTGCAAATGTATAAACAAGGTCATAAATAAAAACAACTAGGGTTGTTCTTGGAAGAGAAAAAAGCACACCATTTAGAAGAAGGTGCATACAGACTTGAATCTGCTAGTTGCTGCTAGGTCAAAACCTGCCAGAAAAGCCCACACCAAGTCACTGTTCTATTCACAAGCAAAGAGAACAACTATCCTTCAGTGATTCAGGAGAATGAGGTATTGGAGAGGTTGAGACGTAATCCTTCACTGTCTGTTTCTACAATTTATGGATGCGCTTGCCTCAAGGTCTGATGATAAAGCACACATATCTGTACAACATCCGTGTACAATAAATCACCTTGTTATGTTAGTAGTAAGGACACTCCTAGCTTTTTACAAGACCTTTATACACGCACATACTTTCTGTAAATGTTATGCTCCGGGTATACTGCTGAGGTAAACTCAAGAAATACAGGATTACATATTCACTGCTTCCTTAATGCATCCATCAAAGGTTTTCATTAACAGGAGGTCCTGTTTGTCCTAAGCACTTAGCAAAAGGGAGTTAAAAATATGCTTTAAAGTGTTATACAGACTTCAGCAAGAGAAAGTGCTAAACTTCAGCTCATTCAGAGGAGTTCTTTGACATAAAGTTTTAGGAAAACTAAGCTACCTTTCTGAAAGGTATGAAACTGTCCCTACAATGAAACAGTCACAGTGGTAACTTCAGTCTACCTGAAGTGATGTGGGATTAGACTCACTGTAGGCCAATGGTACTCACCTATAGTAACACCCCTAATACCACAGTGCAAAATTCCACTGTTTTGTGCTACCTAGAGCTGTCCCTCCCCAGAGATATGGCTTGGCTTTACTCCAGGGTAGGGCACACTCTGGGCTTGTGATCAAGGGGAAGTGACACATTTTAATCTTAAACACAAGCCTGAGCAAGGGGTGTTGAGGAATCTGCAGCTCTCCAGGAATAGCCTTGGGAAGCACTTTGATTAGGAATCATTCACAAGTCACAGTTCCTCTTCTGCTTCCTCCTTTCTCCAGGGGCAATGACTTATAGAAGTATCAGCAGCAAATTCTGACATTTGCCAGTCTTAGCTAGCAAGACTGATAAAGGTATCACAGTTTTTTTACGTCCTTCCTAGATTGCAAACCATCTGCACATGCATGGAAAATGGGTGGAGGAAACTGGAAAAAGTCTGTTCCTCCTTCACACTCCTGCATTGACCATGACATACACTCAGGTCTTTTCTTCCATTTTTTTTCCCAATAAATTTCATATCCAGCTGCTGCCATTCATTTATGGGTGGGATCCTGTTGTTAATTACTGACTTCTCATTGGCAGTAATGCATCTGTAAAATGCTGATGCCCAGATCTATAAAGATCGTAGGTTCCTCAGGGACAGCTTAGGCATGATGTAGAACCTACAGACATATGGGTTTAACCATTTAGGCACCTATAGCATGCCAGGGCTGGCTATAATTTGTCCAGGCCAGCTCTTATGGCACCTGCCTGAAGTCCTGCTGCTGCTCTTGCTCTGGATCAGCACCATTACAGCAAGCCAACCATACTGGCACTTACCTCCAAGCTAAGCTCACATGACATTCACAAACTGAATAGCTACATTCTTTACAAGGCCATGTGCGTAGGCCATGTTCAGGCCACAGCACATGACCAGTTCCATTCAAAAAGACTGCCAGAGGAGCTGGAAATACTTCTACCATTCCAATAACGTCCTTCTAACCACAGCACTTCAGAATAGAGGCACAGCTCAAGGCAAAGGCTTATCCTCTTGATAAAGCATCACCACTGAGCAGACAAAAATGAAAAGATCCAGACAAAACCATTAGGTTATTTAGAAAGGATTATGAACCTAAATGAAGTACTTGCCTTAAAGGAAGAATTTTTCACATTCTGGGGCTTCTCACACAGGAAGATCTTTCTGTATTTTACATTTCAGAAAATACTTACATCATTGCAATACTAAGAATGGAGGTCACACCACATGCCTTTAGAAATACAAATTACAATGCATCCTCGTATTTGGCTTACTGCTCTATCATCAAAAGCCATTACTAGTCCCTAAGAGAGATAATAAGCAAGAAAATAAAATTTGGTTTTGGTTGCAAGTGTAGGTCTGTCCTTGGTCCTGTTACATCTCCTTTGTATCTGTCTAATGATGTAAAATGGTCTTAAAATCAGTGTAAAATGACTCATTAAAGATTCCCAGAGGAAACAAAATCATACTTTTTTATGCGTATGATTTGCTAAGCTACTGGAAAGAAGTTAATTAGAAGAGCAAAGACATTTTTAAAAAAAAAAAAGTTTATTATTTATATTGTAACCCTCATTCCACAGGCAGAGAATTTACTCTTCCAAAAGCCTGTCTTTTTTTCTTCCCTACTTTTCATTTTTTTTGACATCCTGAGATAACAATACAGGACTCTCTCCTCATTAAGTGCTCAGCTATACACATGTTCAGTTATTAACCTTCCCTCTACTCACGCTAGCCTTGTAGGGAGGTTCTCTGATAATGAGAGAAAGTGACATTTGCAGTTATTCTAAAGCAGAGAACAGCTACACACTCCAACATATTATTGTAAGTTAACACCTATGACAGCTATACCTTTCAAAATGATACCATATATTTTACTATTTAAAAAAACAGCCTCATCATGTGAAACAGCTGCCATGTTTATTTAGATAAGTGCTCCTCAGCTGTTCTAATGGAGGCTGACGACAGATGTGTTTTTAAGGCAAGAATATTAACTCTGGAAATGTCAGCATCTGCTTCTTTTCAGCCCAGCCTCACAGATTCATACTTCATTTTTCATCCACAAGGAGACTTTCTTTTATTCTTGCAGATAATCTAAAAACACGCATGTAAATTACTGGTCTCAAGGCCTGACAGTTTTATTAGCATGTTACTGGAGCTACACATGTTAGATCTGATAAGACATAGCAAGCGGCTGGTTTCCATGGCCTGCTCCTCATAGGACGAGGAAGGCTTGAACTTCTCCAACAGGAATTTTCCACCTGACTGTTCCATTTCTGTGAATCCGCATGTGCTAAAGTTACAACATACAAAAGTGCTCTAGGTACTTCCTGGGGTTCCTGGAGAAAAACAGATTAAAAAAAAAAAAAAAAAGCAAAATTTTCTACTGAATTCAAGAAGAACTCCAGCTTTCTGGATCACAAACCTAGCATGCTATAACTCATTTTCACATATTTAGTACAGTAATTATTATTCTTCTAATCCTGTAAGTAGTACTGTTAGTAGATATAGCACATGAAGCTCTATACCTTACTCACTACATACACAGAAAGAACACCTCCTACATCTTTCCCCTACATCACATCAGAGCTCTGCAGTACTCACTTCGCCTCCCAGAAAAATGCATGGCAAAAGAAAACATCACTCAAAGATATGGGCAATTGAACCATGAACAGACGTAGGAAAAAACACAACTTGGAACGTGGCACCTTCTTGGCACAACAACGGCACAAAAACAACCATGTTGAATAACAAAAAGCTGTCCTACCCCACATGGCAGCTGTTCTCCACAGCCAGCTTCAGATCATGCTCAGGTTGTTAACTCTAGATATTTTAGTGACAGTAAGACCTCTCCAGCATGGCTGCACAGAAAGGGGCTGACAAATCTCCTCATTTCAACATTTTGAGCTGGCCAGAGATGAGCCATCTCTTCTGGACTGTCTACAGGCCACACTGACCTCTTAGCATGGCACTTTACTTATGTAATACACCCCAGAAAAGGCAGACTGCGAGCTGAGAACTTGAAGCGGCCCACATCCCTTATGCTATCGCTAAACAGCTGAACAAATTTTTCCCAGTTTTCTTTGGAATGGGGCAATGCAGATCTTTGTCCTATAAGAGTAAATAATGTATTTACATAGGTACAAACAATGTGCTACAGGCTTTAAGCTTAAACAAAAGAGCTGAAGAGTCCATTCCTGAGCAGCTTTATGATCTAAATAGGTAACACAAAGCCAGGCAATGAATGGGATAAGCTTAACAAAACTTCAGCTGTGACTATCCTGTATTACTTTGTTTGCTTACATGCTTTCTGGAATTTACCCTGCCTTTGCTCCTTGGCAAAAACATATTTGTACAGATGGGACTAAAAATAGCAATGGATGATAGGAACAGAGGACTGAATGAAGAAGGTGAGTGCTGCCAAGTGAGCCTGCATGAAGTCTCTGCAATTCTGTGTCCAAGTTAAATTGATATTAAAGTAGCCACTCTAATAGCTAAGGCCTTTCTATTTTTGTGGGTGACAGGCACTTCTGTTACTTAATATTCCTGAACTCTTAATTTTTAGGATTGATCAAGTATTTAATATAATAAAATAAAGTTATTTTGACTGACAATAAGTTGGTATTTTTTTCAATAGCAGCAAGGGAGTCTGTTTGGCAACTCCACCTTGTTTGTAGTTCAAAGACTCCACAGGGACTTTATTTTCAAAATAATTTAATAATTTTATGATTTCTTTAGAAGAAATTTTTTTTCTCTCATGAATTTCCAGACTGCAGAAAACAATAGGGGTTTTTGGGGTTGTTTTTTTTTTCTTTTTCTTTTTTTTTTTTTTTGCAAGGTTGAGTACAACTCTGCCAAATCCTGTACACCTTTAAGTTCTGGTTAGGCTCTGCAAAACATCTAATTTTGAGATCAGACAAAAAGGTTACTTTCAACTTTGAGATTTCCATTTCTCCCAAAGCCTCTGTAAAAATCATGCAGTAAGGTTGTCCAGATGGTAATCTGCAAGCGTAAGCTGTCTTTCCCAGAACTAATTAGGAAAAAATAAACCAAATCTATTCTGCTTTTCAAGGCAGTAGAGTTTACCAGACATTTTCATTGCTTGAGGACAGTCACCAAATTCCATGTGCCAGTGGTTCTCCAGGTGGCATTAGCAAGTGAGGTGTTCCAGGACAGGTGGCACAGGGCTTCTGCTTTTGTACAGGCATGACAGAGTTTATTCCTTAGACATAAACAGAAGCAGTAAAATAAGGAAGAAGAGTAATTCCTACTGCAAGCATCCCTCAAAATATTGCCTACTCTTCCCATGTCATTTAAGAAAGTGCACTTACCAGAAGCAAGAAAAATTCTTTTAAGTGTAAGTAAAAAATGCATCACACTCTAGATAGCAACACTATGATTTGTGTGAGACCTTCCCCCTCAACTCACTTCTGTTTCAAACAATTTGGTGTAACCAAAATGAATGGAAAGGAAAAGGGATTATTTGGCAATTTCAGCCTCATCCCAAATGTGAAACATTTGCTTAGGGAGGGCTCCTCTTCAAAGCTAAATTAAATCTCCATATTGTCCCTTCCATCCATAGCCCTCTCAAACTTTCTTAATTCATTTTACTGCTGGTGTCAAAGAGTTTTCCAAGTTGGCTCAAATCCCTTTAGATCACACATATCAGCACTAGCAACAGAAGATGGATTACTATTCTTTTTCTTTTTTCTCCTCCACTTTCTAAAAGGAAGCAAGGAAGGATGATCAGTCATGTTATCACTCCAGAGTATGAGAAACTACTGCATCTGAGGCAAACTTTGGACTCCTCACTACTAACTTTATAGATGCTACATTTGTTTTTTCTTTTTCTTTTGTTTGTTTGTTGTTTTCTTTTTTATTTATTTCTTTTTTCTTTTTATTTATGTTTTCCTGTAGCTTTCTTTTTTTTTCTGGCAAATCCTAAAGGAATCTGTCCATTCCATAATAATCTTGTTAAGACAGGCCTGAATTATGCTTCTTTTTTCATCGTTTTCTCCATCTTTACTGCAAAGCTCAAAAAAATTATCTTAGATTGTCAGAAGCACCAGAATTCTTACATAGATACAATGGACTCTGTGTAAAAGAGACCATGGACAGAATATTTTCTAATGCAAGGATTTATTGAGAAAGGTTCAGGAGCTTTCAGAAGTGTCAGGTAAGGTTTTACCACCAAATTCACACACAACATAATTCCACTCTAGTAAAGGCAATTTGAACACAGGGAAATAGCAGCTCCTTATAGCAAAGCTGAATTTGACAGAAGCAATTTTAATGGACTGTTTTTCTCAAGTGATTATTCATTCTTTCTTCCTAAAAGAGTGAAAGAGAGGGAGGAAGGAAAAAAAAACTGTACATAAGTCAGACACTCATAAAGAGAGGTTCTTCAACAACTTGGAGATGCCTCAACGTTCACTAGCCCTTTTTCTTGTGGGAGACTTCAACCTATCAGATGTCTGCTGGAAGTATAACACAGCAGAAAGGGGGCAGTCCAGGGGGTTTCTGGAATGTGTGGATGACAACTTCCTGTTGCAGCTGCTAAGTGGGCTTACCAGGGGTTGTGCCCCATTAGAACATTATGAACAGGGACAGGTTGGTGGAAGACGTGGTGGTCTATCTAGACTTCAGCAACGCCTTTGACAAAGTCTCCCACAGCATCCTCCTGGAAAATGTGCGGCCATCCAGGGGGACTTGGACAGACTGGAGAACTGGGCAGAGCAGAACCTAATGAGGTTTAACAAGGATAAGTGCAGAGTCCTGCCTCTGGGGAAGAATAATAAAGTACACCAGTACTAAGAGAGACAGGGATCTGCTCAAGAGAGTCCAATGGAGGGCTACAAGGATGATAAAGGGACTGGAACACATGCCTTATGAGGAAAGACTGAGACACCTGGCACTCTTTAGTCTAGACAAGAGAAGACTGAGAGTGGATTTGATAAATGTTTATAAATATATGAGGGCTGAGTGTCAAGAGGAAAGGGACAGCCTCTTCTCACTCATGCCCTGTGATAGGACAAGGGGGAATGGATATAAACTGGAGCACAAGAGGTTCCACCTTAACATGAGGAGGAACTTCTTTACTGTAAGGGTCAAAGAGCACTGGAATGGCTTCCCCAGAGAGGTTGTGGAGTCTCCTTCTCTGGAGATTTTCAAAACCCACCTGGATGCGTTCCTTTGTTACCTGTGCTACATCCTGCTCTGGCAGGGGGGTTGGACTCGAAGATCTCCAATGTCCCTTCCAACCCCTGACACCCTGTGATACCTGTGAAAAGCTGTTAGCCCATGGCTTGGACAGATGCACCCTTTCCTGGGTTAAAAACTGTCTGGATGACCAGGCACAGAAAGTGATTGTGAATGGTGCCGCATCCAGTTGGTGTCTGTTGACCAGTGGTGTCCCCCAGGGATCAGTACTGGGCCCAGGTCTATTCAACATCTTTGTTGATGACCTGGATGAGGGGATCAAGTGTACAGCTAGTAAATTTGCAGATGATACTAAGTTGAGAACGAATGTCAATCTGCTGGAGGGTCAGGTGATGCTGCAGAGGCACCTGGACAGGCTGAGTCAATGAGCTGAGGCAAATAATATGAGGTTTAACAAGACCAAGTGCAGGGTCCTACACTTTGGCCACAGTAACCCCATGCAGTGCTACAGACTGAGGGATGAGTGGCTGGAGAGCGGCCTGGAAGAGAGGGACCTGGGAGTACTGGTTGATCACCGGCTGAACATGAGTTAGCCGTGTGTCCAGGTGGCACAGAAGGTGAATGTCATCTTGGCTTGTATCAGGAATAGTGTGGCCAGCAGGTCTAGGGATGTAATTCTCCCACTGTACTCAGCACTGGTGAGGCTTCACCTCAAGTACTGTGTGCAGTTCCGGACCCCTCACTTCAAGAAGGGTATTGAGGTGCTGGAGCAGGTCCAGAGGAGATCAACAAGGCTGCTGAAGGGACTGGAGGGAAAGTCTTATGAGGAGAGGTTGAGGGAGCTGGCGTTGTTCAGCCTGGAGAAGAGGAAACTCAGGGGAGCCTTATCACTTGCTACAACTACCTGAAAGGAAGTTGTAGTCAGGTAGGGATTGGGCTCTTCTCCCAGACAACTAGTGACTGGACCGAGAGGGCATGACCTGAAGCTGCACCAGGGGAGGTTTAGGTTGGTTATTAGGAAGCACTTCCTCACAAAAAGGGTGATTAGACACTGGAATGGACTGCCTAGGGAGGTGATGGAGTCATCATCCCTGGAGGTGTTTACAGAAAGGGATGTGGCGATTAGTGACGTGGTGTAGCTGCTGTCATGGTGTTGGGCCATAGGCTGGACTTGATCTTGGAGGTCTATTCCAGCCTCAGAAATTCTGTGATTCTAGATTCTATTTTGGTGTAAATTCTTGGTAGATTGCACCAGGAGTTTGTCCCATTTGCAAATTCATTGAAAGATAGATAGGAAGAGCACTTATTTTTTCTTCCCAGAGTTAAACTTTTTAATTACAAACAGGATTTCAAAGTGATACTAGAGTGACATAATGGAACAGAAATCCAGTCTTAGTAGCTATTTTTACATGCAGCAAAACAAGGAAAAAAATTTGCCTGTGGTATATGTTGAAGAGAATTACTAAAGCCCCTCCCCATCAAAAAACAGAAGAACCAAGAGCACCATAAAATCAACAGTTAACATATTTTTAAAGCAACATTTACTTTGTGAAATTTCAAGGAAAACCAGCAGTTCCTCCCTTTTCTTGCTCTCACCACTAATGGTCAAAAAGAAATCTGCCATTTCCACTTTTCCATGCTTCTAATCCACCAAGACTGTTCAAATAAAAAATTATTTTATATGGAGCATTTAATCAGATGGAAACAAAATAAATGGAATGTAAAGGATGGAAAACAAAGAGTAAATTCTTCTCTAAATAATGTTTACTTATACTTGAAACTTAAAAATGAAAAGAGTTGAATTGAGATACACTGTTAGGAATCTGTTGAGGAACAGCCTGTGTGGCACTTCCTTGTTAGGAATCTCTGGCACTAGCAAAAATTCCTCTGATTCACTCTTGCTACTTCTCTTAACTGAAAAGAGAATTTCATATTAACCCTTCCACTTCTATGATCCATCTTGGAAATCCAAAGGCCCCTCACCACCGCAAACCTGGAAGAAGAAATTTTGCTTCCCGTACACAGTCCTTCAACCACAACACCTGGAAATACAGGAGCAATGCAAAGCTTACATAGGTCACAACTGGTGGCAAAGAACCACTACCCAAGGAGGAATGCAAGGCTGCGCTAGCACAGTATGGACACTTAAAAGCTGAGATTCAACAAGATGACATGACTTCAGCATCATCTACAATGTCATGATTCTTTTCTTTTCCCTCTCTCAGTATCTGAGCCCTTTCTCTCCTCACCCATTTTTGAGGACTTGTGTTTTTCACAGAAATATTTTTCTTCTGTAAATTGTTATTTTTATCTCACGTCACAGCTCCTGTCTCCTTGCTTGTCTTGTCTTCCCCCCTGCCCAGTTGACTACATACACTATGAAGCTGTTCATCCATCTTAATGATCTTAAAGGTCTCTTCCAACCAGAACAATTCTGTGATTCACAAAGGTAGCAGAAATCTGTAGTTTAATTAGAAAAATGCTTTCCCCGTACACAGAACATTTCTACCAAGAACCTCCAAACACCTACATTGGTGAAACAGAATATTGTAACCTTCTCCCTAGTCTTTTCCAGGAGGCAGCTACCCATTCTGCTCAAAGGGAGGCTGAGTGTAGGTGAGTTTGGATCACACGTCACTTGGGTGGAGAATTCACAGTGTCAAACACTGCAAGAAAAAACAGTCCCTCCAAGGCACCATCGCTACAGCAAAGTCTTCCACAATCAGTACTGGGCTAGCTTAAGGTTTCCAAGACAGGTTTGCTTTGAGTGCTGGAAGTAAGGAACAAACAAGAACCTGATTTTAATCTTATAGAGGGGCCTAAGAAATAAGGAATAACTTAGAGAAGCCCTGAGTGAGATTCATTACCTGCACAAGGCCTCCATCAATTCAAAAACACATGGACCATAAAAATGGTTTAAAACAACATTTACCTCATTCTTGACCAACACAAGAGAACGGATAAACATGAAAAAGGGCAGCAGTTATGACTCTAAGACCACCAGATGATGGTTGCCACCTAGACCTTTGTATTGCCAACTGGAGGCTATCCCATACTCAGAGGTTGGCCAAGAAGGGTTGTGTGAGCTTCAGCCAATGGCAGTTAGGTTATCTCAAGCCACCTATATCAGCTGCTTAAGCTTACGCAGCTGACTCTGCCTGAAGCCCGTTTAGCAAGTGCTTCCTGGCTCCCCTCCACTGCCAGAGCTCAGGAGACAGGAATGTATGTGAGATGGGACTATCAAACATTTGAGGATGGTAATGTCTTAACCAGCGCAGCTGTCAGCAAAGTGAACATCTGTTTGTTGCCCAGGTCTCCTTTTTCAAAGGAAAATGCTCTCTCCCACAGGCTCATCTGCGGACAATACAAGTATCCACTCGCTCAATAAAGTACCTTGTCTGCGGTTAAGTTTGTCTACAGGGTAAACTAGCCCATGCAATGGTCTGTGTTGCCACTAGATTGCTTTGGATATCAAAGCTAACCTGAGTATACTGCAGTATCAAGCACACCTAACTTTTTTATTGACAGTTTTATACTAAATAAGCCACAGTAAAACCAAGAGGAAACAGCACTGAGGAGAATATTCTCTGTGACGTTTTAGCACAACCAGTACTACTTAAATGACGGTGCAATTCCCTCAGATGACTCTCTTTCCCAAAGAACATGACACATGGTTCAATTCTTAATGTTTAAACTTTTTTCCACACAGTAATTAAGTTGTCAAGCACCTCTCCCTTATGCAGGCAAAGCCATTGCTTATGAACTGCCTTGGACCCACTCTGAAGCACTGCTGAGGATTTGGCAAGCCTCATAGACCCAGCTGACAGTGTCATGTACACCCCAGCTACACTGACCTATGCAGCATGCAGAAGGAAATGATACCACAGTCAGAGGATACTTGTTAAGACACACAGAATTCCAGATTTAGGAAATTCAGAGCCTCAGCACAAATCTACAGGCTCATGCCAATCCTGCCCAAGAATGCAAACAGCACTGGTGTTGCTACAGCAAAAGCAGTGTCAGGTAGGAGGGAAATGCTTACCACCCAGTTTATCAGGAGTCTTTCTGAGTTGGAAATAACTAGTTCTCATGCCTGTTGGCTTCACCCAGCATGAACTCACCACTAACACTGCTTGTCGTTCACAGTAGAATCATAGAATTGTCAGGGTTGGAAGGGTCCTTAAAGATCATCCAGTTCCAACCCCCCTGCCAATGGCAGGGACACCTCCCACTAGATCAGGTTGCTCAGAGCCCC
>JANIJG010007063.1:12551-43134 GCA_024611175.1 Megaceryle torquata | reverse complement strand
CCCAGGGCAGGGGTGGAGTCCCCATGATCCCTGGAGGGGTTTCCAAGCCCCCCGTGGAGCTGTGGTGCTGAGGGACATGGGTCAGTGGCAGTGCTGGGGATGGTTGGACCCCAGGAGGTTAAAAATCTTGCCCAGCCAAAACTATTCTATGATTTCAAGGGCTGCTTATTTAAAGCTCAGACTTGGCACATCCACAGCAGTAGCACCCCAGTGACTGTGTTCGGAGATCAGCCCCGTTGTGCTTGGAACCCTGCCTGCCACTGATAGAACCGTGTCCAAATGTGTGTGAAGCCTGAACATCTGACAGAGGGAAGAGGGATGCTGCAGATGGTGAGGACAGAGTGTCAGGGAGGGTTTGGTTGTGAGGAGTGAGCACTGCAGTGGTATGAAGCACCCAGCTGGGCACTTCGGGGCTGGTTTTCTGGGCCACGATGACTGTCAGAAATGAATGCAGGGTTCTGTTACACATAATGTTCTATACCTACTAAGTTGGAGGTATTTATAACTGATGACAATATCACAAACTAGCAAAGGGTCTCCTCTGTTCTTTGATCCACCACTTAAAAATCAGTATATTGTATTATTATTTGGTGATTTTCCCTCAGCTGTTTTGCTTATACGACCTCTTTTGTGAGCAGTGTGAATTCATGCCCTCTGCCTTCAGTAGAGGGGCTGTCAAACTGACGTACGGGGTGAATCTCCCAGTGCACAGGAATGCACGGGGCAGCTCCCCCAGATGCTATTAAGGTGGAACTCACCATCTTCTGAGCACCTGACACCTCAGGGGGAATGAAAGACGCTGGAGACAGAGCTGAACGTTGCGGTGCTTTATTTTGCTGTGGCAGCGTAGACCATAAAGCTGTGCCCGCATTCAGCAAGTTAATAGATCATTGGAGTGCTCTCAAGTCTTAAATCAATTTGTCTTATCATAAAAATGGGTAATAAAGATTTCAGTGGCATTGTAAACGTGTTGTTCCTGTGTTTATTCTTCTGTCTTGGAGGTCTAATCTCATCAAATTTGTTCAGCTTAACTTTACAGCAGTTGGATCCCTCTGTTCTCAATTACTTCTGATAGACAACTCCTCAGAATCTCTTCCTTTGTATTGTTTTTATGAGAAAGTGCAATATGTGCTCTTAAAAGGAGGTTAGCAACCAGTTATTTTTATTTTTTTTTAGACAAATTGAAGGCACTGGCTCAAGCTTCAGAGTTACTCTCCGGTAGCACTCTGCAGACATGCAGAACGCTTTGGTTCTGCAGGGCTGGGAATGACTTGAGAAGACATGTAGGGCAGAGGGATGTCCTAAGTGACATTGCTGATCTCCAGAAATAGATGGAAAAGCTCTTGCAGGCTTCCACTGAAAAGAACCTGAATGAAGGTAGAAGGGTTTCCCTGACTGGTGCAGTTCATTTGAGACTACGTCAGTAGCTGAGATGGAGAACTGGGGTTGTTGCAGAACACAAGGTCGTGGCTCACCAGGAGCACCTGCTGCTGAGACTGTCAAATTGAGGTTGTTCTTCCAGTTCACGTTGGAGCCTCTCTATTTATGTTCCAAGTACCAGCCCATGTCCCTCGCCCTCCTGCTCAGAAGTGCCTGCTTGGCAGCGCTGGGGCAGCCGGTGACGAAGGGAAGCTGGTTGGTCTCTTCTGTCAGCGTTCGAGGTAAAGCGCTCTCAGCACCCGAATCCCCACAGACAACATCTGCTGAAATAAAGGGCAACTCTTTTACTTAGTGCTTTGAGTGGACGAAATAGACCTTACACTTCCGAGAGGGTTGTTAATTCTGTGTTGAAGCTGCTGTTCTTGGCAAGGATGCCGTGCAGCGCAGGGGCTGCGGATAGATCTGGAGTAAGCTCGACTTCAGTGCGTGGCTTCTCATTACTGCATTTAAACCCCTGCTGCCTGCCCTTGCTGGTGCTCAGACAGGAAAGCGCTGATTTGTTCTCTTAAAGGCAGTGTTGCACGTTTCAGATGAACACTGTGTCGAGGCATTATCTCTTAGCATGGCAAATTGTAAGGCCGATTGATCTTAATTGCCACCTTCTGATGGATTTGGGGTAAAACTGTTGAAGGGAATCTGGTTTATTGTCATCTGCATCTCTTCTGCACAGCAGGGTTTGTCTAATTGTTAAAAGCAACTTTTACGTTGATGGCAACAACCACAGTTTACTGAGAGGGTCTTGCTGGAGCCTGCTGATGCTTTGAAAAAGTGAGTTATATCTACAAAGGTGATTTGTGTACTGCTTTTCCCACTGGCAGTAAAATCCTAACTCGCCAGCGTCGCTGCGACTGCTCGTGCTGCCGGGGCCTCCCGGGTCGCTGAGCCCCGTGCCGGGCTGCAGGATTGCCCCAGTGACACAGACCAGTGTGGCCTCGCCATCGAAAGATCTCGCGTGGGCTGCCGAGGGGCAGCTGGGTGAAGGCAAAGCTGCAGCAGCAGCTGCTGAACTTGGAAGTAGGGGATGTTGGGTACAGTGGGGGGATCCATGGTGTCCCAGAAGGCAGATGGGGTGAGATTTGCTGCAGCAGTTTTGTTCAGTGATGTGTAGAGCGCCGGCAAAAAGGGAAAGGTCACTTCTGGGTGACCATCATACATAGGACAGCTGAAGATAAGTAACAGCAGCTTGTAAAGAACCTTTCCACAGCACTAGTACCCAACAGCTCTTCTGGCTTCCAGTTGAGGTTTCATTTTCAGAGCAGCTAGTGTTTGCTTGTAAACCGGCGCTTGTATTCTCGGAGCCGAGTCTTACAGCAATAAAGTCGTTCAGCGTGCTAAAACGTTTTGTTGCAGTTGAAGGCTCTGATCAGAGACTGCTCCATCCATCGAGGACTCGAGTTTGCTAAGAATGGTACTGAACTACACGCAGCTCCCAACCCGGCCGGTGCCCGGGCAGCAGCTTTGAGCTCTGCTGCTCTCTGTGCACAGTCGGGCTCTGAACAGATGGTGGAGCAGGAGCAGTTCTGTTCTTGTTGAATGCTTATGAAGGATCTTTTTTGTGTTTTTCTTGGACGCTGGTGTGTTTGCTATCTCCCAGAACTGCTTTGCTTTCCGTTGGAGCCAAGGAAGGCAATGTTTCCTTTAGATCCCCCGCTACCATTTTAGCTGCCTGGCTGCAGAAGGAGCTTAAAATGCTTGTTGGTGACGCTAAGGCTGTCTGTAACTTGGTGGTGTTCTTGTGTTAGCATATACTCCTGAGGTGTGATATCATGGGCTTGAAAGAAAGTTAGAGAATTGCAGAATGGTTTGGGTTGGAAGGGACCTTCAAGCTCATCTGGTTCCAACCCCCCTGCCGTGGGCAGGGACACCTCCTGCTAGAGCAGGTTGCTCAGAGCCCCGTCCAACCCAGCCTTAGTTCATCAATTCTGTTGCGTATTTTTCTGCTCCCTGTTCCAAATCCTATATGGAGAGCCTCAGACACTCTGTGTGTCAATGCTCTGTGGATTGTTTCAAAATAGATCCTGGTGTTGCCATTCTCTGCTCCTGGCTCCAGCTGAGCTATCCAGTTGTCTTCAGTTTCTAAGATGATTTGACAGTAGCTTACTTTTCCCAAGTGCTTACAAACATCCTGACCAGAGACATCAGTAAAACAGCAAAGATAATTCCAAACTAAAATTTATCAGGAAAAAAAAAAAAAAGAGTACTTTTCAGTGTAGGAAACAGTCCAACTTTTTAGTAACCTTTTAGAGAAAGGATTTGGTGGGATTTGGGAAAGCTTCCCCATCTCCTCATACCCCTGTTTGAATTTCAGTTCAGTACCTGTGCTTAATATGGACTTTGCTAAAAGGGATCATGAAGAAGTGAGGTGAACTTAATGTTTTAGGGCAGATCTGCACAGGGACCTTTTCAGGTCTCGACAAACAAGTTGTCGTGGAGGAGGAGGGATGTGTCTGGAGAGCTCGAGGAGCCTGGGTTGTAGATGCTCATTTCTAACGATTTGTTTTGGTTTACTTAATACAGATGAAGAGCTTCTTAACTGACAGCTACAATTTTAGGTTTAATTTACTGTGAAATGAATGCTCAAAGAGTACTTTGGATTTCTGTTTTACAGCTATACAAGGGATTTTTTGCAGGCTACTCACGTAAGGAAGGCCTTGGAGCTTTCAGATACATCAGCTTCTGCTTGCAAACATGAAGAATCCCACTTAAACCAAATGCATTTAGTCTTCTCAAAAGATTATTAAAGGAGAATGTAAAACTCCTGGAAGTGATTCATCTGAAAATTCAACTCTGCGTTTGCTAAGTTAATGTTTAAAACCCAGCTCACAAGTATTTATTCATGTAAAATGGTTACATAAAAGGCAACGTCACTGCGTTTTCACTTCTCTTTTGGCTTTTAGGCAAAATGCTTCATGGATTTCAAAGCTGGAGGTACATTATGTCACATTCTTGGTGCTGCTTACAAATATAAGAATGAACAGGGCTGGTAAGTGTTTTTCTTTTTGATTTATACACCTTTTGCATGAAGTCGAGCACATGAAATGCCAGTGCTAACTAGATGTCGAATCCTTTCTGGAGAGTTGGGTAGGCAAGGGAGTTGGAGATGGGAAGAGGAAATATATATTTATCTTCTTTTTTTCCCCCCCCTGTTTTGCTGATGGTACCTTTTTTTAAGACACACCCCCCTGACTTTTAAATTTAAAGATAAGTTGTCCAAATTTAAAGTCTTGATCCCATAGGTTGGGAGTTAATGAGAAGCTTGATGCTTTTTGTTGTGGTTGTTGCTGTCTACTTGCCATACGACTGAGCACATTAACCAGTGTCTTGGAATGGCTGTTTCCCATCTTGGAGCTGTACATTTTTCTTACTGTAGTGACAATTGGCTTTAGCTGTAATTGGGAAAACAGGAAACACTGCAGCCATACTAATAAATGCTCCCTTTGCTGCTTATCAACCTCTGCAGCTGGCGAGGGTAAGTAGTTAAGTCACTGCCCACGTAGCTACTGCCACTGGTATTGAAACTACTCATGTGACATCCAGTAGTGTTTTGACCCGTGTTTTTCAAAGGTAGAATCCTCTTTCCAAGACAGCAGTAGCATAAGAGCACTGGAAAAAGTCTGTGGATGACAAGTTGATAGATAAAAGTAAGTGGGGATTGTTCTTGTACATGAACATCAGTAGTTTCTGAGCCGATGTTGTGCAGACCCATAGCAGCGTTCCTGGAACTGACCGTGTTTGGAACCCACGGGAGAAAATGAAAAGGCAAAAATGATGTTGGTTTTGTACAGTTGGTTGGTTTTAGGAGTCGTTTATACTCACATCAGCTAAATGGATGTCTGAGGGGGAATAGCAGAAAGCTGGGATGAATGAGCTGCTGTCGGGGGTTTTCCTGCTCCAGTATTGCCCACGCCCAGGGCACGATATGTGCTTGGGGTGTTGTGTGGCCTGTCTTTCAGGGGTGTCTTGCTACCTCTTCACCTTAAGAGAAAAGAATTCCATAGTTCCTACTTCACAGATACTTAAACATTCCATTTTTTTCCCCCCCAAACCTGTTTTCAGTCGTTAAAACCTGTCAGCAAAACTCCGATACGTGATTGCCTCCTCTCTTCTCACTCTCTTGCTGATGCCTCAAAACTAGCGTGGGTAGTGCCTTGTGTTTGTGCATGTGGGATGTAGAGGGAAGTAATCCTTGGATTTAACTCGTGAAGATCAGATTTAGAGCCTGGAATGTATCCTTCACCTACTGAACCAAATAATACGTGGTGTTTTGCCTGAAATGTGATTGGTTTGGGGTTTTTAAAGGGTATGCATTGTCGCTCTTGCTTAACCTGTTTGTGAATGATCTGTCTTATAGGAGAAGTACCTTTCCTCGTCATAATAGGTATGTCTGACAAATGCACTTACCCAGTGCAGCTGGACATACCTTGTCTATCACTGCAAGTCACGTAGTCGTTCGCTGACGCCTGTCAGAGGGTATCAGTTAAACTGAGGAGAGGAGGAATTAAGGCTATTATTTAATCTGAACGGGCAACCAAAAGAACTGCTATTTCTTAACATGCCAACGTGCTTCTCTTTAAAGCCTGGGTTTCAAAAGCAGGCGGGAGTTTGGGAACATGAATGAGTAAGTAATGCAGATTTTAGGCAAACAATGGGAAAAGTTTAGTCAAACTTCAAGGCCTTAAGTGTCAGTTTTGTAGGTACTGAAGACTTTATTAGGTGTCTAGGGTAGTTTGTGTTTATTTGGCATTTGTCTTCCTTCACTTCCTTGAAACAATTACGTTTGAGAAGTTTTAATAGACCATGGAGCTGTTGGTGGCCAAACGCTGGAGAAGTGGCTTGGTTTTGGCTCTTAAATATGTATTGTAAGTGTAAAATACTTGAATTAATTGTGTTTTGCGGTGAACTAAGACTGCTTACTGACTGGCCCTATTTCCAGAAGTCGCTGTAGACCTTTCAACCTGCACAATGGTATTTGAGGAGGTCCTAAATTTCTTTTTTAAATTGGAAGACCATTCTAATAAATATTCCAGGGTAAAGATGGCAAAGATGCCATCTTTGCTGCATGAAGGGAAGAGCCCATGATACTGCTTCAGGAGAGAAGCCATCACTCACTGAAAGTGAGGATTTCTAGTGCTGCCCAACACTTTACACGACCAAGTAGGTGCTACCACCTACTCGGGCAACTTCCTCCTCAAAATCCTAGAGAGCCTCGAGTGAAGGAAATCAGGGTGGTCTCAGCCCAAGCCTCTGTGTGTGTGGTGGTGTAATATTGATGTGATGCCATCAAGGGGCTCTGTGACTAAAAAAAAGTCAGTCTTGCTTTGGTTTACATTCATTGTATATTTATAAACTTTAAAAAAATGATGTGTTACTGGGAACAAGCGTGTTTAAAAGAAACTGTCATTAGATATGGGCACAGGAATGAATGAGCTATTTTAAGTGGGGTTGTTAACTGAAGGCTGCCAGTCACTGCAGGGTAATTCTGTGCGTGGCCTTTTCAGTGTGCCAAGTGACGGGGTATTTGTGATGTTAGACGTCGAACTCCCTTCTGCTGCTATCGCTGCCCCCGAACACCAGCTCAGTGCTCCAGTTAAGAGCATTTTCAGTCTCCAGCAACAGCTTTTCCCAAAACCTGGGAGGTGCACGAGACAGTGTTTTACATCTAAGAGTTAACCCGTTAATGAAACGTGTCCTTGTGCTTTGGAAAAGGCTGAATTTTCAAGGGTCAAGCCCCAGATGTGTTTGAGAGGCTCCTACAGCACTGCTTACCCCAGCTGGTGGTGGTGAGGACACCAGTGGGTGCTCAGCTTGGCGAGGGACTGGCCTTAGTGCTGTTACTGTCCCGCCTCTCAGGGTCTTGGGGGTTGCCATTCAAATCCATCACTTGAGCTGATTGATCCCTGACTTCTGAATATGAGTACAGTTCAGGTGGGTCCAGCAGAATGCCCTGGGGGAGGTTCTTGTGGTCCTTCCTGGTAGAAAGTCTCAGTTTTTGAGCGCTCTCCCCCTTGTTTCTGATAGACATTTAGACCTGTGTTGTGATTTCAAGAATTTGGGTGACTTCTTCAATCAATTGGCCAACTTTGAAGTACTAGTGTCCAATAAAGACCATCATAAAATGTTTAGGTGGATTACTAGCAACCTGGATGCTGTGTGTGTGGTGGCTTGTTCTCAAAGAAGTAGTTTTGAAAACCTCAGGCGGGTGAATTGCTGGTTTTTGTTTTTTTGTTTTCCTGGATTAGAATCTGGGACTGGTAGATGGGTGCAACTAGAAGTAAGAGAAATAGAAGAGCTCGTTTGTGAATCTTCTCATCTAGTTGAAATCCATCGTGAGCATTTGGTGGTGTTGCTGTTGAATTATGCTGTGGGACTGCCGTGGAATGCACAACCCTGCTACAGGGTGTCCTTGGACAATGTCACCCTTCACTCTTACTAAAGATTTCACAAATCAGTTGCATTTTGTTGATTTGGTTCATTGTGATTCCTCTTGCTTGTGAGGGCTGCCAAGTGAAGCAAAAATATTTGTGATTGTGCTTGGAGTGTTCTGATGCAGCTGCCACAATACACTGGGTTTTATGTGGAACGTGAAAGATTCTTGACTGCTGAGTGGAGGAGAGCTGAATTTAATATTTTTGAATAATTTTCCTTAACAGGCGGAGGTTTGACCTGCAGAATCCATCCCGAATGGATCGAAACGTGGAGATGTTCATGAACATCGAGAAAACACTAGTGCAGGCAAGAAACTCACGTGCAGAACCGTGTGTGTGTGTGTGTGTGTTCACATGCTTGGGGGAAGGGATTCCCTAGATTTTAGGCACCTCAGTTGTGACCCCCTGAAGAGTTCCATCTTGGACTTGTGTAGGAATACGATAACCCTCCCGTGCTAAAAATGGACAGGGGAGGAAGGACAGCAAAAAGAAACAGTACTCTATTAAGAACTATTGGATGGTGGCTTCAATACATTGGAGGACCTGTTAAATCCAAAATAAAATGAATGTATCCCTGCAAATATCACAGGAGTGCCTGGATCTGCGTGGCACTGCAACAGGGCACGCTCGGATTTGGGAGCTGATGCACAGGGGACTTCAATTCCCTTTCAAGCAGAGTCTTCCAGAGCCTGTCAGAAACAAATCAAAGACACGGTTTCCATTAAAGGTGTTGCTGTGAAAGCAGGGACACGAGACCAGCTACACCGGGGCACGTTCCCTTCCTCTGACAGAGAGCAGGGTCAGGCTTTGGTGAGGAGGTGTGCAGAGGGCACGCTGCCATCAGGGCTTTCTGGAGCTGGCGTTAGCGTGCCGTAGCGCGCTTGATGCGTGCTCCTTTTGAGCTTTTTCAAGCGTTGATGATCCTAATACGTTTTTTATTTGATTGATGTCACAGGTAGCCTCCTAATTTCTTACTTAACTTCCTGTTCTCTCCACCAGAACAATTGTCTGAGCAGACCGACCATCTACCTCATTCCAGATATAGAACTCAAGTTGGCTAATAAATTGAAGGACATTGTCAAACGTCACCAGGTAACTTAAAGAGCGTATCTTAAAACAAATGTGGGCTTTTGTCACTTAGAATGTATTTGCCTGACTTGAACTTATTGGGTACATCTGGATGGGGCCTGATCACACAAGGCAGCAGCACTAAGTCACCTAAGACGAGAAGTGCACTGTTTGTAAAATGCCATTAGTAGTTCTCCTCGGGTGGAGACCGAATCATAACCCAGCTCTGGAAGTACAGCTGAAGTGGCTGTGGAGGTGAAAAGCGGTTACGGTGCCTTAGTCCTCTGGCTGCAGGCTCTGGCTGAGTTCAGGGTGAATACCTGCTTAGGGAAAGCAGAAGCTCACTGTCCAGATCTGAGGCCAAAGGAGGTCGTGTGTAATACAGCTCGAAGAAGCTTTCATCTTAAAACGATCGCTACCTTTTCATTATTTACCTTCTTTGATTTTCTTGCTTGTGCTGAACAGAACACAAACAGCAGCACTTTGCTTGTTAGGTATTGTCAGCTTATTTCCGAGAGAGGGAATGTCTTCCCGGGTAATTTAACACACTAAATGAGGAACCCAACAAGATTAATAGCTTCATCTCATAGAAATGTCAACAGTTTCACTTGTCTTGGGAGAAGTATCCTAGAACGTGAACTCTAGATGGTGTGATAGCCTTTTGTGTTAGGGTGGTTCACAGCTGTAGCCGAAGGAAACCACCTTTTCCAGATTAATGGTATTTCCTCTGTTGTGATTCTGAACCATCATTTCAGCTTCAGTTGTGTAATTTTTCACAAGGTACTCTTAATTAATCAGCTGATTCAGGATGCTTGCTGTTGCTTAAATTAGAGGGAACGATTCAATTTTCCTTCCATAAAGGAGTTCTGTAGTGAGCTGTGAGCTCAGAGCAATGCTGTATCTATCCGTGGAGGATCGAAGGGACTCTGAAAAGCAGCCAGCTTTGAATTTAAAGGAATGTGAAGAACTGAAAGCAGAAATGGCCCCAAGTCTGCTTTTTAGGCTTTCTTGCTTTGCCCTAGCTCTGAATTCCCCCTCTGTATTTGTGTTGCTACCCGCACTTGCTCACTGTCTTGTTTATTAGTATTATTTCTATCAACCTGTTGCTGTCATCTTCCCTCTACCCCATTCCTCATCCCTTCTCTCCGGTGTTTCCAAGTCCTCGCTGCTCTGACTGCAGGAGTCGCACGTCTCTTGCCCCAGCAGGGTGCTGGTGTGGTCTCTGGGCTTATTGTCAGTAAGGTGTGTGTTGGCTCCGCTGAAGATGCTGCTGTTACTCTTTCTGGCACATGCTCTGATTTTTCTGTAATAAATGTGGAGGATTCTCCTGAGAAGATAATACAGGAACCTGAAAGCAGGATGTGAGTGAGATTTTGGCAGCGGTCTTGATTGCCTTTTCCTGGCACTTCTTAGAGGTGGCGTTCGTAGTTGTGCTGAAGTTAGCCTGGAATATTCTAGGTTGTAGGGGATGGGGGTAAGAAGTGGCAGAGAAGTTTGGGGTAAGGTGTTGAAAGTTTTCTCTCATCTGATTTCTCCTTTTCTTCCACTTTTCCTGCAGGGAACAGTAACTGAAGAGAAATCCAAGGCCACCCACCATGTTTATCCAAGTCCTACCTCAATGGATGATGGTAAAGTTGCTTTCCAGTTTTTCAGTGGGAATAGGAACTAAATCCCATTAACACTTACAGGAGCTTTCCCATGGACACAGAATGTTCCCAGCCTGCTCCTGAGAGCCACTGGAAAAGTATTTAAAGGATTAACATCTCCAAATTTGTGTCCTTCTAACTATTAGCGTAACATTGCCGTGGTTAATTGATGCAACACTTGCAGGTTAGCAACACTGACCACTCTGCAGTGACTGTGTTGGAAATTGAGATAGTATTTATTGCTGAATGCAGATGGACAAATAACTTCCAGGGAACAAAGCTGAGGGTCTGGAAGTGCTTAAAAAAAAAAAAAACTAAATTAGATTTAAGTTTAAAAGGAAGGATAGTGGAAGTAGGGGGTTTCAAAATCAAGTATCCATGAGTTTTTTTTCCCTTGGTGTCCCCCACTATGTAAGCATAGGTCAAAATGTTGAGTGAAACATTATTAGGGATCTACTAAATGTGTGGAAAGTAGAGAGATGCCAAAGTAAATGAGAAGTGCAAACCTTGGCCGTGTTCTCGCATTTTCCGGGCGCACGTCATGGCTTACGGCTTGGCAAGGACACAGTAACGAGTAGACCTGATAGATGGTGACTGGTGGCTTTATTGTGACACAGTCTGCCTCTCTAGGAAGTGCAGAGCTTCCACAAAAGCAATTTAACTGCTGTATCCTTCAGCAAATAGCAAAAACAAACCCCCAGACCTCTTCATTTTATTATCTGAAATAGATTTAATTCTCTAGTGGATCATTGTTGAGGCTGAGCTTTGCTGACATAAATGAGCATTCTCTGATGGCCCTGGCATGTGGTGGCCACTAGATGGAAGTGTTCACTGCTGCCTAGGGAAGGTGAGGGGTTGTTTGGGTGCTGTACTGGTAATTCCTGCCTAGCCACAGGTTTGCATTTATTTTTAAACCACTCCAGGTTCCTGGAAAAGGGTTAAGCATAGTATGTCCCGTCTGTCTTGTAGTTAGAGAATGTGCAGATGGGCTGGACAGAGCAACCTTAACCCCTGATGGTGCCAAGATGAGAAAGCAGCCATGAATTCGAGCAGTGTAACTTCATTTGGGTTCAGATCCTCGGGGTTCCTCTTCTAATCCTGCTCTGGGCCAAATTCTCCGTGTTTGGGTTGCAGGGAACAGGTTGTTACATGGTGTCAGAAGTTTGGAAATGTTCTGGGTCAGGTTGGCCGGGGCTCTGAGCACCCTGCTGTAGTTGCAGATGTCCCTGCTTCCTGCAGGGGGTTGGACCAGATGACCATGAAAGGTCCCTGTCCACCCAAACCAGTCCATTATAGAAAAAAATGCCCGTCAGACTGAGCATTTGCCTTGCTGCAGAATTGGCATCCTCGCTGCTCAGCAAGTCTGTGTTAGCTGGGAGACCTTCTTAGTGCTGCTGTGAAAGGGGGAAGGTGAAATCCAGAGGAGGAAGGTGACATCCAAAGTTTGTTAGACTCTTGGAAGTTTTTTCTTCTATTAAAATCTGTTTCTCCACCATGCCCTCCCCCTTCAAAACTATTGCGGGTTCTTTTGTTTTAAAGACCTGTTGAGAGAAGAATTCAGTACTGCAAAGAGAGGCTTTTGAAATAGATGTTAATCAAGCTTTGAATTAGGAGACTCAGATGTCTAAGGATACCAAGAGACAGAGGGGAAATGCCACTTGACAAGGAAACACCTGGGGAGATGTCCTCTCTGTTGATACAGAGATGTAAAGCGGTGACGGATTGGAGTATGGATCTCTCTCCCCATGTTATTTCTGCTGCCTTTACTGGCTGTCCTCTTGGTTTTGCTCTGTCCTGTGCTGTTCCAGGCCCAACCAGCCAAGGGCTCTGGGCGATGGGAAGGGAGGAGATGAGCTGGCAGAGGATTGTGCTTCCGTGGCTCGGCCAGAAGTGTGTCTGGATTCTGTTGAGAAAAAAATTACTATTTGCAGCCTCTTTGGATCTTCATGTGGAGCGTGTTCGGGGGTAAATGCTTGTGCCCAGGAAAGGAAATGTAATAATTGTTAACACTGAAATGACTTCACTAACGTGCCGCGTGCTGTATACGGGCGGAGCGGGCGCCTGCGTCACTTTACAGTCTGAATCTGATGCCAGATCTCTCTCCCCTTTGCAGATGAATGGTTGAGACCTGTGATGAAAAAAGACAAGCAGGTGCTGGTACACTGGGGCTTTTTTCCAGACAGGTAAAGAAAAGTTGGGGAAGAAAGCAGCCTCCAAATCTTACTGAAAAAAGTCTCGATGTAAACTTGCAAGTAGGAAAATCAGTGTCCTCAAACAAGCTGCTCCTTTAGCTCGCCGAGTCTTGCCTCCCCGTAGCAGTGCTGTGTGGTTCTCAGCAGCGAAGCTGCCTGGGAATGTCCCAGCTCTGGGGGCTGCAGCATGTTCTGCAGAATGTGACTGGCTCAAACCTGCCTTACAGTGGCACCTCTAAGAATTTAGCCCAACTACAGAGTACGGTGTTCCCGTTGTCTTGATTCTGAACGACTGTACGTCGCTGCTTGTGTTTGACACAAGCAGTGGTTGTCTTGCAGAGTAGAGCCCCGCGGTCATTTAGTCATTTAGCCATTTATCTCGACATTCAAAGCTTGAAAACCCTTCATCTGGGGTTTCAAACTGAAACCTGCCTACCCGCCTGTGATAGTGGCAGGTGCTGAGGTTGGAAGGGGAGACCCTGCTCTTCTGCAGGGCCCCTGGGAAGGCTGTGAATTGAACCAGACTTCCAAAGGGTGGAGGGAGCCCCTCTCTACAGCTGGGAAGACTTTAAAGCCAAAAAGGAGAACCTCTAACCGCTGGCTTGAGCTGCCTTCAGCAAAGAGGTTTCACCCCATGGGTTGCCCTTAGTCAGGTGCAAGTGGCTGTTGGAAGCAGTGTCTTTGAGAAAGCTGTCTTGTGGTGTTAGAGGATTCTAATTAATGTACTGTTAGTAACCTAAATGTAACGACTGCGTTCTGAGTCCAGGTTATGGAGAACTCAAGAGATTGATAACTCAGTCTTGAATTCTATTTAAATAATATTCTCAATGTACCAAAACCTGCTCTGCTGTGTGCACAGAACTGAGGAGCCGTACGCTTATTTGGCTGGAAGAGAGCAAACAATCACACTTAAGTTTCTTTCTTCATACAGATGAAGAACTTCTAAATATTTTTCTATTTAGCAGTCAAAATTGTGTTGGCTCTGTGTGTATATGTTTATAAATACCAGTATAAGCACGAGGAATGCTATATACACATCTCTTCTTGCATATGGCTTAGCCCAGTTGCTCAGGACTTGTCTGGTGTGGATTACAAAGTGTTTTGGCTTTTACCAAGTGCAATTTCTTAGTGTTTGTAAATAGGCTTTAGAGGGAATAGTAAGAGGAAAAGAGAGAGGGAGAAAAATAGGGAGTGGAAAAGTGCAAATACTGAATAGATTCTAGAGCTGCAGGGATTGAAGGAGAGGATGCCCCCTCCTTTCTGCTCGGAGTCCAATATATCTTGCTTCAAACCCCTAAGAACAGAAACAAGCTAATGAATTTAATGCCAGGGTTTGAACAGGTGACTCAGAAACTGCCTTTATACCCTGAAGCTAGGGAGTAGATTTGCAATTTGAAGCTGGAGGTGGATTTGCTGAGACAGCTTTTAAATCCACTGTGCCTTGGACCCCTCCCTTCCCAGCGTGTCCTATTCCTGTAGCAGAAACCGGTGATTATTCCTTTAACTTCTCACCGTGTGGACAATACTTTACAACTCTACCCCAACAACATGATCTGCATGTGTTGGAATTGCTGAGTAAATATTGCTGCTGGTGATTCTCATGGGTGGAACAGCCCTGGGGACAAATTTTGTTCTCTCTTGACTCCTCATTAGCTATGACACTTGGGTCCACGCCAATGAAATAGATGCTGAAATTGAGGATCCTCCAATTCCTGAAAAGCCATGGAAGGTAAGGCTCTTTTTAAGCGGTTTCCCAAAGCTCTGCTGTTGGTGTAGCTCATGCTCAGATGCCACCAGAGAGATGTTGTAACGTCCTGCTGGGTGACAGTGGGGAAAATAGCACGTCTTTGTTAGGCAAAAGAACTGGCGGGTTAGAAACCTGAGATTGCCAGGGCTTAAGCCATACTTTGTGTGCAGAAAGCTCATCTTTTCGGCCACTTCTACATTCTAAAATATATGAGGAGTTTGAGAATATGGAAATTAAGAAGCTGCTTTAGGAGAACGAAGCTGAATTTTTGAAAGCTGTGATACAATTGAGATATTGTCTGTTCTCTTTGAGTTACTGTGATGGCGTCGTTATTTCCAGCAGATCTTCAGCTGCTGGGATCAAAATACATTTGTGTTCTGGTGGACAGATTGTGTGTGGCCGTGGGCTCACCCGTCCCCTGGTTTCACACCGATACAGAAGCTCTTGAGTGCTGTTCTTAGCTCAGTCCCACTGCAGGTACCAGCTTCTGTGTGCTCCTAGCAGAGGGCATCGTTCGAGGTTCTCGACTTCGCTAAAACCCTTGGTGAATCGTAGCGTACGAAAGCAGCTGTCCCTAGATCAGAGCCCGCGTGGAAGCGTAGCATCCAGTTAGGAGAATCCCTGAAGGTCACGTCTCGCCTTTCTTTATTGAAAGGTTCGGTTCAGTGGGAACTTTGCTCTTAACTGATGTCGTAATGACGCAAAAAATCGACCTGTTGAATATGCGAGCGCTCAACCCAACATCAGCGCTCTCGTTGAGGTTCTCTGCATAATTCATTTGCCTTTCTGATTTAGCTCACTGCAAGGGAACAATACAGAACAATTACAATCAAACAGCAAATACTTCTTTACTGTCCTTTATTGGACTTACTCTCTTACACGTAACATGTGATGATGTTCTGTGCTCCCCGTTGACCTGAACAGCGGCCGAGGTGAGAAACCACTGAGATAGGTGTACAAGCACTATTCCTTCCAACTGGCTATCTGTAAATAACTGAACCACATTCTTTTGGGGTAATAAATTGTATAAATTGTAGATTCTATGATTCTAAAGTTCAAGAATGGATTTTCAGCTGTGTAACCCAGAACTTTATTTGAAGACGGATATTTTTAAATCAAGATGGTCAATCTTTTTTTGCCAAGACATGGCCAACTCCTCTGAATTTTGGGGGTCTGTTGTGGCCCATTTGCTAAGGTGATCTGTATATTGAGAAGGTACTGATGGTAATTTTCAGCCTCCAAAGTATACTGCTAATACAGAGCTGTTGTCCCAGCTGTGAGAACTGACAGCACACTTCAAAAGGCTTAAAAATGACCAAAGAACAGACGTGGCTTTCAGCAGACTTAGGGTTGTGTTCATCCTTTACTGTTCTGCCCCATGAAACTGTCATCATGAAATGTCAAACCCTTAGGACATGTTTGCACCTTCAGCCCCCGATTACAAAGCTGTAGGCATTTACTTCATCCTGTGAGGCCTGTCATGGAGTTGTGGTTTGGGTTTGGATTTTTTTTTCTGGCAATATGTTGTTCTGTTCTTTAGGTTCATGCCAAGTGGATTTTGGACACAGATATATTCAACGAGTGGATGAATGAAGAGGATTACGAGGTGGATGAGAACAGGAAATCAGTGAGTTTTCGACAGAGAATCTCCATGAAAAATGAAGAGGTAGGTGGCTCTGCTTAATGGGTGACTTCTTGATGCATTAGTATTCTTTATCAGTGCATAAGTCAAATTTTGAGGAGTTAGAGTTGCTGAAGTTAAGCTCGTTGAACAGTTTGAGGTGCCTGTGATAACACAGTCCTGTCAGAAGAAAGATGAACTCAAGTCCTTTATCCAGAAGTGTGAATGTACGCTTCAGGTTTTATTTTTCCCCCTCTTCCAGAGGCTGATAAGAGAACAGGACCTGCTCTGTACTTTCTCATCCCTGAAGCCAGGGGAGTGTTAAACAGCATCATTTAATATTAGATTTCTGAATTCTCTGTGCTTGTTGAGACTAATTTTTGTACCAGTCCCAATGCAGGCTGTTGGGTAGGGCTCTGAAAACATGTTCACTCGCCGTGAACCGTGCTGCTCGCTGGGAAATCTCTCCTCATGGGCAGAGTCTGTTGAACAAGCCACACAGGAGCGTTTGAATCTTGCTCTGGTTTAAGAGCACAGCTCTTAAGTACAGCACTGCAGCACCTGGGGCACTGCTAGATGGAAGCATTCTGGAGCTGAACGTGGTGCTTGTTGCGATATTGTTGCTTTTAGCTTCTCTGCTGTAGGGTGTATTGAGGAAGAGTGTAGCCTACAGCCTTCCAACAACTGTCGGATTTGGGGCGAGCTAACCCCTTCACTTCTCTAACAGCCCGTGCGCAGTCCGGAGAGGAGAGACAGGAAAGCAGCAGCAAGTACCAGGAAGAGAAAACATTCTCCGTCCCCACCACCCACTCCTGTGGAGTCAAGGAAAAAGACAGGGAAGAAAGGGTGAGTGTCCGAGTCCTGGGATAGGAGGCGAAACCTCTTGAAGAAATGCTTGTGGGGACATCGCTGTCACCTTTCGCTTCCCTCGCCTTAGGCTACAGTTATTTCTACAGTAGACTTGAGGGATTTTGCTTGTGCAGTTGATGTCATTTCCTTGCTCCTCTGTAAAAGGTGGAGAAGAAACTAGTGTGAGTTGTCGTGTCGTCCGTGTCGGTGACAGGGTTCATTGCTGCACTGAGAGTAGAACTTACAAATGAAAAGTTACTCATCTGAATTCAGGTGTTTACTAAACCTGTTGGGCTCTAGTAACACAACCTCAGATTTATCATAGAATTGCAGAACAGTTTGGGTTGGAGGAGACCCTGCAGCTGATGGAGTCCAACCACCCCCAGCATGGCCAGGGCACCACTGACCCCTGGCCCTCAGCACCACAGCTCCACGGGGGTCTTGGAAACCCCTCCAGGGATCACGGGGACTCCCCCCCCTGCCCTGGGCAGCCTGGGCCAGCCCTGGACACCCCTGCAGGGGAACAAATTGTTCCTCAGCTCCAACCTCAACCTCTCCTAGGGCAGGTTGAGGCCGGGTCCTCTTGTCCTGGTGCTTGTTCCTAGCAGACCCCGACCCTCCTTGGTTCCACCCTCCCATCCGGGAGCTGTCGAGAGCCAGAAGGTCTCCCCTGAGCCATCATCTGAGTTCAGAACAAATTAGTTGATAATCTGAATTAACTTCCTTGTTCCAAATGTAAGTGAATCTCTGCTCCCTTGGATCTCACTGGTGTGTGAGTGCTGGTGACATGCTGGAGACAGTTTTGGGCTGGAATCAAGACCGAGGTATCAAGTGATGGTCTCCAGTCTTGAAACAATGGAGAAGACTTTGAAACATAGTTAATCTTATTACTATGCAGAGGCCATTTTTCAGTAGCTCCAGCAGCACCACTTCCTACAGCACTGATGTTTTGGTAAGCGTCCTCATGCAGTACTTTAATCCTGGTATCTGAAGAATAATGTCAAGAGGAGAACATCTGACAGTTGCAGCTGGTGGAGAGTTTGTGTATGATCTGTTTCAGACAAGCAGCCTTATACGGGAAAAGGAGAGGGCAGAAAGAAGAAGATGAGCAAGAAGATCTTACAAAGGACATGGAGGATCCCACCCCAGTACCTAATATAGAAGAAGTGGTACTTCCCAAAAATGGTAAAATATGCGTACGCTGCGTTCCTCGAATGTGAAACAATTGCTGGAACTGCGCTGAAAAAAAACAGATTTTGTGAAATCTTTGAAATACTTTGTGGCCGTGCAGCCGAGTGATTGCCCGTCTGGCTCTATCTACTCAGGGATTTGATTGGGACAGCGGAGAAGGGGCTGCCTTCTTTTGCCTTTTTGAAATACATTTCTGAAAATGGGCTTAAATGTTCAGATTCCCCTGTTTTAGGATTGCTCTCACCCATCAGACAGAGTTCCTGTTTTGGGCGATGGAGTGTTCTGAGGGAAAATAATTGTACACCAAGATAAGGCCATGAGAGGAGCAGAAGCTGCAGCAGCACGCCGAACGCGTTCGGTTCTTAATCCTTCGCAGAGAAGTGTTGATCTGTGCGGTACCTGTTAACTAAAGATAAGTCAGGAAAATAATTCCTTCTGTCAAGTCCTTGACACTTGTGGGTGTCGCACCCTTGGGTTCTCACCTGGTTTGAACTGGCACGGAGGAATTGTTACGTGTCCTCCAGGTGGAAAAAGGACAGCGCTGGCTTCTGAACAGAAGCTGCTTTGTGCTGGGCTGCGAAAGTCCAGAGAAATCCAACAAACGGTCCGTTGTGCTCCCAGCCGCACAGATGAACTCTCCTGAACTGCCAAGGCACCACCGACAAAACTGGTTATTGATAAGCTAGTAAGAGCATGTTAGATGGTGGTAATTGTCTCTTGGCTGATGCTTGCTCATCAGTTTTCACCTTGTTTACTTTTGTAGTGAACCCAAAGAAGGACAGTGAAAACACGCCCGTGAAAGGAGGAACGGTCGCAGACCTCGGTAAAACAAACGCGGCCCCCTCCAGCATCCCCTCCCCTACGCTTCAGAGCAAACTCTGGTGGGCCAACAGAGTCCATATTTTGAAACCTCTCCTTTTAAAAAAGGAATCTCCTAATTTTATCTTTTACCAAATTAATTTGGTTTTCTAATGTATTCAAGTTGAAACATTGATTCTTTTTCCCTTGCAAGGCTTCTCCCTTGTAGCATCTTTTCTTTTTTTTTTTTAATATCTGACATTTTAACTCCTTCCTGGCAGAATTTAGTGGCAATCAAGGTGAATCCCAGGCTCCCCGAGCTTTACTAAGCCTTTGGCACAAGAGGTAACTAGCACCCCGTAGCCCGTTACACAAGGCTACGTGTAGGGCTCTGGGAAAAGCAGTCATTAGGTATGGATTCCTAAGTGTGGGAAAACTCTCATTATCCTTCCCCTCTATTGCTGTCTGGGAGAGCTCGGTGCCTGCACAGGGGTGGGATTGCCTTAATGATGTGTGCTCCACTTTGCTTTCCTCCTCATTTCCCTCCCAAGACAAATGAAGTATTCATTCCAGTTAAGCGGTTGCATTGCTAGTAAAGCTCATGAGCAATCGGATGCTGCTTCTTAGTGTAATTCTCAATGCTTTTACCTTTCAGATGAACAGGATGAGGAGACAGTGGCAACTGGAGGAAAGGTAACAGCAGCTGTTTCTTACTGAATTCAGTGGAATTCACGGGATCCTGGAGTGGTTTGGGTGGGCAGGGACCTTTCAAGGTCATCTGGTCCAACATTAGTATTGGTTCCATGTTATATTGGAAGAGCTTTGCTTTTTATGTCCTGTTTAGTTTTTCTCAGCTCAGTGAGTGCATCTTGAGAGGAGAAGGGTGTTGGAAGTTGAGGGAATGATGAGAGGAAGGACTTTTCTGACTCGCTGTTGTCAGATCACTGGATATACTGAGAATGATACCTCGTCTTTTGGGGGAATATAGTCCCAGATACATCATCGACACCAGTGACTCAGTAGAAACCTTGCTTTAGGGACTTGGTTATTTTTAACGGTGTTTTGTTCCTCTGAAGTCTGGGCTAGTCATTCAGGTAAAGAAAACCATTTAATGGTGAGCTGCCTACAGACTCTTTGAGGGTGTCTTGTACGGTTCATACCATGTCCTGACCTCCTTTTATACTCCTCCTGTGCCCTTTCCTGTATCGTTTTGGATGGGGAGGTGAGCACGTGCTGGAGCTCAAGTTGCAGAACACCTCATGTTCACAGGAGGCCCCTGTTGGGAAGCAACAGAGAGTGACCAAAGCCTTGTCCTCTGCTTGGGAGTCACCAAACCATGCTTACTGGTGTCCTCACAGCCCTGGGTGAGCAAACTCTCGGGTCTGTTCACCCTCTGGGAGCAGATGCAAGGACAAGCAGAGGTACAAGTAGAACATAGGATCTCTTCTTCACAAGAAATATCCAAGACCAGCTTTAAGATTGATCAAAGCGAGTTTAGCCAGGCAAGTGCTCGGTGTAATGAGACACATTTTTTCAGACATGAAACTATTACTGCTAACAAGTGTCTCCTGGTGAAACCAGACGTAACAAATCTGATCTCCTTTAATGTTTTTCTGAGGAGTGAGAACATTAATGGGGGAATAGCTGCAAAAAATACAACCCATCTTGGCCGATATTTGTGCGGTGTCAGCGACTGGAGATGGCAGAAACTGCGTCAGGAAAAAATTATTCTGCACAGGATTGGAAAACACTCGTTTTGGACTCACTTTGTACTGGCCAAGAGCTGTTGGGTGCATCTTGTGCAACCTGCTAACCGTTGTGTTCCCCCCGTGATGCAGGAAGATGAAGATCCAAACAAAGGTGATCAAAGTCGGTCCATTGATCCGGGCGAAGATAACGTCACAGAACAAACCAACCACATCATTATTCCGAGCTATGCATCTTGGTTTGACTACAACTGGTAAGGAAGTAATTGGGAACTGGGGGAAGACTTGGTTTTGATGGTTTTCTCACAAATCAAGGTGAGTGCTGAAAGAGATTACCTTTGTTCAGCTCTAGGTCCCATTTATGGGTAGAATTTTTTCCAATTTAAAAGTCTTTCTGAGCAGACTTCTGGCAGTTTTCAGGGGTGGGGAATGAGGAAGAGACTTTCAAACAGCATAGATCTTCAGTCTACATTCTCAGCATGTTTTGCTTTATTTTCATCTTTTTTTTTTTCCCCTCCTGGGAAAATATTCCTTTCTCTTCCCTACTCCTCTAGTCCTTGTATGATCTTTCAGTGTTTGTATCTACTTCTGAAAGCTGGTGGCTTTCAATTTTGCTTCAGATCTTGACTTTGAGGCTAAGTCACTGATACACCAGGAGGATACTTGTTTCATTTTGGAATCCTCCTTGGAGCCGGAGGTTCGTGCTGTGCTGTGACCATATCACTCGCTATAGTAACCCCATGTTCTCTGCGTATGCAGGCTTCTGTGCTGTGGAAGAGAAGCGACTTGGAGCGAAGGTTTCCTCTGCAAATTGAACTCTTAAGTAGTACTTTTTTAAAATAAAAGCTGCTTTGGAAACAGACTAAGGAGCAGTCAGTTGTCTGGAAGGGCTGTTGAGCGTGTGGTTCGTCTTCGCTCTAGGAGCGTCGGCTGGAATCTCCAAAGCTGTGCTTTGGCACTTGAGTATTCACGTGCAACTTTCGAAAGCGGGTGACTTGTTCTGGTAGTGAATTAAGATGGGCCGTGAGCTCTCAGGGTAAGGCTTGGCTCAGTTTCCAGTGCTGGCAGACTTTTTTTGCCTTCCATCAGTTGCTTCGCCCGTGCCTGTGCTAGCAGCTTGAGTTGACCTAAATCCTCATAAATAGAACCGTCCGTCTTCTCGGTCCCCCACTGAGATAATCCTGGGAGCAGGAAAACCAAGGATCACTTAGCCTGAATTTTTAGGTGCTCCCGTTGCTCTGGAAGCAGAAGAACTCGAGGTGTAGTTCTCTAGTCCCCAGAAAAGGGTCCTTGCCCTGGTGTGCGAAGCCCCTCGGCACCCAGAGGTGAGACCTGCTTTATTTCTTCCGCAGGAGCGGGTGCTGGGTGATAAATCCCAAACCCAGCCGCCCCAGCTCAAACAGCAGCAGGTTATATGGAGCACAAGTAACAGATTAGCTGTGACTGGTTAAATAATTTTACATCCCATCAGTCTTTTGCTCCATCAATTACCCGATTCATTGTATTGTTACTTAATTCATTACGCTAAGGTGATCCTACATTCGCATTTCAAGTCTTCTCCTAGAGGAGGGGGGTTTACCATTGAATCACCCCAGGTTGTGCTGGGGACACCTCGTCTACTGATCTTTGCCAGATCTGCCTCTGGTTTCTGTAAAGAAGCCAGAACGAGGCGTTAGCCGCAGAGGTTGACAGAATTTTGCTGTCTTTAGATGCTGCTCTTAATTCCTGTGTCCTGCTTCTGGTTATTGTAACTTTTGAGGTCATTCCATCCTTCAGTCTTAGGGGCCCCGCAGTATTTTTATCCCGCGTTCAGACCACATCATAAGATGCTTACTCAGCCTAACAAGTTTTAACTCTATCCTTCCCATATCAGTTCAGAACGAAACGCTGCGTCGATGCGCTTCCGAAAGCGCTGAAGGGCTGCGGGTGGGCTGGAGATCAGGAAAGGCAACTTTGTGTAGAAAAAAAAAAAAGAGGTTTACTTTAAACCAGGCTAGGCATGTCTGTAGACTCTGCTTCAGCGCTTGTTTGTAAAGTGAAGGTACAATAATACTTCTCTACTGAGAAAATGGTAACGTTTGGTCACGAGATCACGCTTGACATTATCGCGCAAGTACCCAAAAGGACGCTTGACAAAAGGACACCGTGACTGGGAATAATGGGTGATCAAAAACTCTCGATGGGTGTGTTTGTAGTTCAGAGAGTGTTCGTGAGAGGTGAATCTGTTCGTGAATCGAGGCTGAAGGACTAATGCAGTACTTGTGAAGAAACAGAATAAACATCTTGTGTGGGTGTCCTTGCTCTGGCCCTGTGAAAGCCTGGGAGCAGTGGGCACCCTGAGGGAGCAGGATGCTGTGAAAGGAGGTTCTGCTTTGGATTCGAGTGCTCCAGAAACAGCATGTTTAAGCTGGTTTGGGTTTAAGGCTGTAACAGTGCAGCTGTGAGACACATTTTTTCTGTCTCTGAGCTCTCCTCTGTCACTCAGAGGGAGGTTTTTGTCGTTCTGGAGAGCTCGAGAGCGGGCACGGTCCCACCTCAGGCTGCAGGTGGTACTGCTGTGGCTGTGCCAGTGAGATGCTTCGTGGGTAACAAGCTAAAGAAAGCACTGCTGGCAGCCAGCCCTCCCCAGTTGCAAACACTTCTTTAGGGTCTCTGCTTGCAACTCATTTAAAGCAAGCTGAGGAATAATTAGAATAATTCTAACCTGTTTCTCTCAGAATGTTTCATGAACTGCTCTTTTGGAACAGTCCTTGCTAAAATCATTTCTCTAGTAAAAAGATAACTTAATATTTAATACTCCATTCAGTGTCAGTGTAGTCTATGTTGTGGGCAACTTCATTGCAAGAACTAGAGCAGTTTTTACTAAAAACTGAACAGTTCATTGATCTGCATCTTCAAGTTACTAGGAGCGTAAAAGGAGCGCTCCACGGGAGGTTGAAAGCTGAACATACAGGAGGAAGGAAGGTTTGTAAAGAATATCTTTTTCTGCATTTCCTTTAAAAGCAACAATTCTGCAGGGCCATTGGAGTTCTCCAGGTTTGAACTTGCATAAAATTCTACAGGTTTCTGTCCTGTTAGTCTAACAAGCCCTCAGTTCCTCACACTTTTGTATAAAATGGGAAGTTTTATTTCCTCTCTAATAGGTGGGATAAATCTAAGGTCCATCAAAGAATTTGCATATTTAAAAAAAAAAATCTTAGAGAATTAAAAAAAAAAACCCAACAGCCAGTTGATTAATCAAGTTCCCCATACTCTGGTTGTTTACTTGCATTATAATTTTCCTTTGCAGTGAAGACCCTCGTATGGATAACACAAAACAATCCCCTTCATTTGTTGCTGGTAGAACTCCATGGGGGCAGTCACCTTGGGATTAAAATGTTTCAGGACCAAGTTTCTTTATGTAAAAATATAATATCCCTTTCTTATTTATGTTAAAATAAATGATATTACTTCCATCCTTTATTTAGGAAATAGGAGAATGTGGTCTGGTAAGTTTTTTTGCAGTGCTATTTCTGTTGTCAGGCTGGTGGTAGGTGCAGAATGGAAGACTCTACTAAAAGAACATAAACACTTTGCCTGGAAGAACCATGGAAGGAAAGAAAAAATCTTATCTGCCAAATAACTGAAGCTGAGGTTTTGGTGATCTTTACCTTAGTTTATTGTATGTGATGCATAGCATCTCACGTGTCAGTAGTTCTGCTCATCCATAGGTGGCTGTTTTTTGCTCCATCTTCCTTTCTTGGAGTGCAGAGGGGAAGAATTCTTTTTAGACATCATTTAGTTGCTCAAACATCCTTTCTCTGGGGTTTGTTTTCCCAGCTGACCAGCGAGGTAAAAGCAGTCCCCTACCTGGCTTTTGAGCACTAGCCATAGATCCCACTTCAGATCTGGATTCAAAGCACTTAACATCTCCTAAGTACATCTCTTGCAATCTTGAGGTGTTGGTGCTTTGCTGAATGTCTGCCGGAGGATGCCGACACTTCTGCCGTCGCACGGAGCTGCTGGAGGCGCAGCAGAAAACACCGCTCACTGCTTCCCAGAGGCTGATAAGGGCAGCGTTGGGGGTGTGGTTTTGCTTTGATCAAGGGATGAAGTTTCTCATGTTGGGGTTTTTTTTGTGCAGTTTTGTTTATTTGTTGAAACGAGCCCATTTCAAAGGGTCGCACATAAAATAACCCTTGCTACAAGTGTTCTCCCTCAAAACAGTCGTTTGAAGGTGTGCAGAGTTAAGTGTTTGACATCTGCATTGTCTGGGTTTCTTGCAGTATTCATGTGATCGAACGTCGTGCTCTTCCAGAATTCTTCAATGGCAAAAACAAGTCCAAGACTCCAGAAATGTAAGTAAAACACGTGAATGCAGACGTGTCAGAGTGTGGCAGGACAAAGGAGCTTCCAGTCTCAGGAGGTTACATCAGTGATGCATGTGTTAAGCAATGTCCTGAGGGCCATGGAGCAACCACATTTTGCAGCTTGATAATGTCTGTGTGTTACTGCAGTTGAGGTGAAAGTTTCAATATCCAAGTGAAATGGGTTATCAGGGAAAAATAAAAACTAGTTTCTCCCAGGAACAAGTTCTTGAACTGTTTTGTGTGGCACAAGACACGACCATCTTCCAAAGATGTCGGAAAAATTTCATGATACTGTAGAAACTTTATAATCCTCCTTATTTTTCTCTCTCTTTTCTCATGCCACGCTCTGGTTTTTGAGCCTGGGGAGCTCAGTGTGCAGGCGCTGATTGCCCAGTTTGTCGTGGGACGCTGTGGCAGGCTGTGGAATGGATTTTGCACAGTTATCTGTGCTGATTTCACAGCTCCCTGAGCAGCTGATGGGCACTTCTGAAAGTGCAGGTGAGGGTTGGAAAGTGAGTCCTCGCAGGCCTGAGATGTAACTCTGTTGATATTCCCATTTAATTGGAGAGCTGGGGGTGTGCATTGCAAAAAGAAAAACATGGTGGGGTTTTTTTCTTACGTAGCTGTTCCAAACCCTCCGGTGACGTTCTAATTCTGGAGCTGTCTCTGAATTCAGATCCAGTTTGTACCTACTTCATCTCCTGGTGGGATCTGGTACCTACTGCAGAGCTTAAGTGTTCTTAATACAAAATTACAAGCACACACTTGTTTAAACAGCTTAAACTGCTTCCCTGAAGCTGTTTTAAAATAATAACAATAATAAAAAAGCTGATTATTGTCTGGAGGTATTGCAGGGGGTTCCATACAACAAATGATTAACTTCTGATCTGACTTAGCGGTGTCACGAGATAAGCTGCTGATTTTGCATCAAATGCTTAGCTTGAGAATCTCCTGCCAGGCTTGTTTCCTGCGTTGCTGAAAGTACACCCCCTCCTCTGCCAGCTCCCTGTTAAAGCAGAAAATGTAGTTCCACAGAGCAGCCTTTAAAGGTGAGTGACTAATGGAAGATGGCCAGTGTCAGGCTTCTGAATGATGTGCTTCCTTCTGGTAAGGTTAGAATTTTGTGAGGCTCCTGATCTAATGCTGAGATAGAAATTGGGAACAAAGCCTCTCCAGCCTGGAAAGGAGAAGGGTTGGGGGAACTTGCAGTAGTTGTCCAGTGCTTAGGGAGGTTACTTAAAATCTGGAATCATTTGGGTTGGCAGAGACCTTTGAAGCTCATTGGAGTCCAACCACCCCCAGCACTGCCAGGGCACCACTGACCCCTGGCCCTCAGCACCACAGCTCCACGGGGGGCTTGGAAACCCCTCCAGGGATCACGGGGACTCCCCCCCTGCCCTGGGCAGCCTGGGCCAGCCCTGGACACCCCTCCAGGGGAACAAATTGTTCCTCAGCTCCAACCTCAACCTCCCCTGGGGCAGCTGGAGGCTGGTTCCTCTCATCCTATTGCTTTTTACTTGGAATTCTGTGCATTTTTATGTGGGGTTTTGCTTATTGTTCTTTTGATGACAGTGGAGGTTATGTACCTGCTGATGCTGCAAGTGTCTCTTTGCTGGTAATGCAGAAAATTGTTACTGTGGACATATTCTGTAGTTTTCCTTGTTGACTCAAAGTCAATTTAACTTCTCTGTAAAGTCACTGGGCTTCATCAGAAGTCAGTTACAAGTTTTTTCATTCTAATAGAAAACAGGACTCTGTGTTCTTGGAGATAACACACAAACCAGAACAAGCTTCCATAGAGACAGAAAGTATTTTCTGCTCCAGGTTTGAAGAGGGGCCTGGAGAGGCAACGTTCCCTGGTCTACGAGTGGTTTCTCCCTCTTAAAGATGTCTCGTGGTGCCTCACAACCATCTGCCTCTTGCTGATTTAAGTAGTAGTGTTAATTTGATTCCCCACAGCCTGCAAAGTATAATCCCCAACCTGCTGAAGAGGGTTAAAGAGCAGCCTTGGTGTTGTGTGAAGGAGATTACAGGGTCTTTCTCATTAAAGTGCGGTGTTCCCCCTCTGTACCGGGATGTGTATCTCCAGCTGATCAGTGCCTCTCTGCATTGTCTGTGTTGTATTTCCATTAACCTCCTGAGCTCAGTCGGGAAAATCGCTACGGTTGTGTTTGTACCCAGCTGAAGGACAGGAGTCATTTCTGTCATTCTCATGCCAAAGGTCAGAAACATTTTGGTGCTTTGTTTTCTGATCCTTTTCATATTTGAATTAAGAGTTTAATGTTTACAGAACTCTTGTTTTAAGGTCCTCTCAGCAGCCTGTGAGTTCGAAGCCAAAACCTGCTTCAACCCAGGTAAACTCACTGCACCCCAGAGTCACAACTGATGGCTTCCATTTTCTCCTCCAGCAATCCCCGGGGTATTTCGGCCTGGTCCCCTCGACGCTCACGAGGCGGCTGACGCCGGGGGGGGCTGCGGAGCCATCCGGCTGCCGCCGCAAATCAGGGCGCGGGACCTAGCGTGAGAGAACCGGCTTTCAAAGCCCCCCGACTTCAACCTGCTGGAAGTTGGCATCCTAATTTTAAAATAACATTTATTTTTACAGCCAGGACTAGAACAAACAAAGTTAAATCGGGATGTTCTCAGTAATCTTGCTGTCACGCACACCGACATCGGAGTCTCTCTGCAGCTGGATGTGTCCCGATGTAATGTAACGGAATGCTTCCCTTTGGGACGTGCCCATCACACGTCTTATGACGCAAGGGAGAGTCCAAGGGCAGTTTTCCTGGCCATGAGATGTCTGTGTGGTTTGTTTCTTTGGTTAAATTCTCTCTAAAGTGTGGGTGGGAAGGAGTTTGTCTTTCTGGGGTGTCCTGTTTGCCTTGGAACTTCCACCGCAACAGTAGCTGCTGAACAACTCTTACTGTGATCTACAAGTTGTAGGTGCCCCATCCCTGGAAACGCTCAGTGTCAGGTTGGACGGGGCTTTGAGCAACCTGGTCTAGTGGGAGGTGTCCTGCCATTGGAACAAAATAATCTTCAGGGTCCCCTCCACCCCAAGCCTTTCTGGGATTGTATGAATTAAGAAAGGAATGTTTCATAAGACTTGCCTCGCCACTTGCAGGGAATTGCCAGCAAGCCCTTAGAATCTGTAATAGTTGACGTGTAGCGCGCATCGTCGACCTACACGAGCTCGTCCCACGCCGGTGCCTGCGGCCGCCGCGGCGGCTCACGCCTGGCTGGGTGCTGCCTTTCTGAAAAGCTTTACCCTAAGGTAGGAGACTTTGAAATGCATCATAACCAGAAAACAAAACCCACGTGCAAACCAGAGTTTAGACTGGGGAGGGAGCTCGGTGTTGCCTGAGAGACACGGGAACAAATGGAGTTTTAGGGTAGAGGAGGAAAGTGTGTGTCTTGCAGGACTGTGTTTCAGGGTGATCTCAGAAGTTGCTTACAAGACGATTGCAAAACTGCAGTTATGTGATGAGAACTTTCTGGGGACTGGTTTTTTCCTCCCCCCTCCCTCTGTGTATAAATGTGGAGCTGCAGGTTTCTGGGGGAGCTCCTTTGGAGTAGGAGCCTTCAACAGATGAGACTGTAGCCTGATAGTCGAGGTGCTCACCCCTGACAGGGGATGCTGAGACCTGAGTCTCTGCTCAGCCTGCTTCTAGACCAGAGAACTTGAACTCCAGGTTCTCATCTTCTGGAAGAGTGAAGAAATTATCAAGTCATGAGCTTTTAAGAGACAGAAGCCTTCCTGTTTGGACCTAAATTGTCCACAGACTAGAGCTTTTCTGGCCTGTTCCACTCTGACTTCGAGTTTCATATGAAGCAGAACTTCAGAACTGCTCCCTTTCCCCGTGGTTAAGTTTTGGGTTGTTTATACAAGATGATAGACTTTTTTCTTCCAGTTATGCTGTATCTCAGTACTAGAAGTCTCCAGGTTCTTGGTGTTTGGGCTAAATTGCACGAGAATGAAAACTTGTGTATTCCTGAGCAGTATTCTCCTCGTGTGAGCTCGTGATCTTCCACTCTACCAACCCAAGCACGCTTGGAGTGTTCTGCCCTTGGCTAAAGCAGAGAATAAAGGTTTCTTGGTCTCTTGTTTACTAGGAGGGATGACACTTTAAAGCCCAGTTTGGCGCTCTGCTTCTAGATTTGAAATAGCTATCTGACAAAATCTAATCTAGACTTTTCCTGTGATGTTGTTAGGTCACTAAACCCTAGCTGTGAGAGAAACCTTGGGAGGAGGTGTGTCCCCAGCCTCCCTAAATGGAATTAGGGTGGCAGATGTTTCAGATAAGTAGGTTTATAATCTTCCAAGAAGAAAACCATTATCTTTCAAACTGACATTTTCAGTCCGTTTGTCTTACGTACGGAAGGGACTTGTGTGAAAGCTTCTCCCCAGAACTGTTGCTGCTCCAGCAGAGCACTTTGTCCACCCCTTTTCTGCAGCGTAGCACGCAGGAATTACCAGTAAAAAGAGGATTACTGAAAACAAACACCCAACACCTGCTGAAGTCTTCAGAAGCTCACAGATGGATCGGGGCTTCTCCCTGGCAGTTTTTTATTGGTGTGGCAGCTTCTGCTGGAGTCCACAAGCTCCTTCTGTAATGCCCCCTGTACCTTAAATTGTATTAAAGCTTCTGTTCTTGAGGGACAGAAAGGAAGGTCCTGGACAAGGAGCATGAGACGGTGCCACTGCTTCCCTGGTGTCCATTCTTGCAGAACAACTGGGGGTGCTGTAAATAAATTGGGATTTCTGGGACTTCTCCAGATGTAGGACACCCGGAAGCAGCAGTACATTATTCAGACACCTTCATTTTCATTTCTTTTTCCTTCCTTGTTTTGGTCTCACATAGTGGTGGGGCTGCTTTCTAGTCTTCTGCCATCGATGCTGAAGCTTGCTGGGATGATTACTGGTGATCCACTGCTGGGAAAGCCATCTGTGGTGCTGGGGCACCTGGCTCTGCTTTGGCTGCACTCTTCAGCTCTCCCTAATAGCTCTTGGAGTGCCAAGCAGACAGTAAATAAGAGGTTACAAGCTTGAGGAGTTCAGTCTAGTCAGACAAAAATTAAAAACTAAAAAACACACCAAAAAAAAAAGCAAAGAAAATGAGCAATAGCAAGAGCCAGGTTGAACAAAGGTATTTTCATGCCTGGTGGTAGAGAGCACTGAAGGTGTTTATGGTCAGGGTCAGGTCACTATGGGTGTCTGGCAGACTTGGTTTGGGTTCCAGATACAAAGGTGTAAGAGGCAGCGTGTGCTGTCCAGATTCACACATGCAGGGCAGGGATGGAACCTGCCACATGTCCAAATAGCTCAGATTCTCTACTTGTAGCTTCTTAAGGCTGTTTCCCAAATGACCTGTACTCTTCCTAGGGGACTGACAGGCCAGGCTGAGAGCCCTGGGGCTGTTCAGCTGCAGAAGAGCAGCCTGAGAGGGGAGATGAGCAATGCTGAGCAAGAGCTCAAGGGCCCTTTAGGGGGGCGAGAGGCTGGGGCCAGACTCTGGTCAGGGGTGCCCAGGGACAGGAGAAGGGGCACTGG
>JANIJG010007063.1:0-10363 GCA_024611175.1 Megaceryle torquata | reverse complement strand
GCTCCAGCCTCCTGTCAGGAGCTGTCAGAGCCAGAAGGTCTCCCCTGAGCCTCCTTCTCTCCAGGCTCAACAAGCCCCACTAGCCCTGGGCTGTAGCCTTCCCCTCAGCTCTGCTGTGGCTGCTGCTCCCCAGCCCTCCATCCTGGGTGGACCTCAGGGGTCTGTTGTGGTAGCTTCTCTCCAGGCCTGTCTCCTTTTGCTCTGGACCCCTGGAAGGGCCTGGCACCGCTACACTCCCTCACCCATCCCCTCCTGCCCAGTGTCAGGGGCTGTTCCCTGCACAGACTCAGGGCTGGAAAAAGTCTGTGCTGGGTGGGGAGCTGATGACTCTTCTGCTTCCCCCCCAGGCTGCCAGTGCCACCTCCCAGCACGCCAGAGTGGGCAGCGTCCCCATGCCAGCCTGGGGTGGGAGCGAGCAGCCATTGCCCAGCTCCTGTCCCTTCCAGAGCGGCGCTCGGAGGTGGTGGGGACCCTCTGGCTGCACCACTCAGGCTGCGGCACCATCCGCTGCCCACGTAGGAACCATGGTCATGGCCTTGTGGTGTCCAGGGCCATGTGCTGAGCCAGGTCCAGCACTGGCCAGACTGGTGCCCACCCTTTCCTTCTGCTGGGGCTGATTTCAGCTGGTTGTTCCTTGGCTGCTGAGGCGCTGGAGTGGCTGGTCTGGGGCTGGGAACGGCAGGAGGAGGAGGAGGAGAAGAGGAGGAGGAGGAGGAGGATGAGGAGGAGAAGGAGACATCACTCCTCTTGGCAGCCATGCAGGTTTGAGGCACTTGTGAACAGCAGCGTCAGATGGAAGTGCTGCAGATGGAGAGCTGAGAAAGTCAGGGTTCTGAGCAGGAAATTCTCCCCTAAAAATGGTTTCCATTTCCTGGTGGCCACTGTCAGCAGAACACGTGCAGCTGACCACCCTTGAGCGCAGTTTTATTCCAGAAAGCCCCAGGCTGGTCTCCCTCATGGGCTCTCCCCTTCCTCCCCCCTCCCCATTCTGATGCTGCAGCCTCTCACCTGGTGGACTTCTCACAGGGTTTTTTCTCCCCTGCCTGTGCTGAGCACCAGCTCCACCCCTGCGCCCACCATCGCCGTGGGCTCCTCCACCCTTGGCTCCTCTGCTGCGGCAGGAGCTCTGGGCTCTGCCTTTCCAGCGCCGGCGGCACTGAGGGGACTGATGCTGTGGCCGCCCCGATGGCACTGTGGCCCGGGGTGGTGGTGGGCAGTGGGGGGGTCCCTGTCCCCATGCCAGGACCTGCCAGCGGTGGGAGGCAGCGGGAGGAGCAGCTGGTACCGTGTGTCAGTGCCGTTAGGAGGAAGTCCCATCCAACCATCTCCGCTGCTGTCTCAGCCATGCGAAGGGTGGAGGAGGAATGCAGGATGTCCTGTGGCTTGCTGGGGATAAATCCTGACACTGTGTCTTGTCACATCTCAGCAGCCACCCGTGGGTGATGGGGACTGTGCCCTTGCCCTCGTCCTGGGCTGCCGTAGATGTGGCAAAGCAGGAGGAAGAGGAGGGATCAGAGACAAGGACAGGCAGAGCACCGGGCAGAGCCTGTTGGCCACAGGGAAGTGGTGAAGTGTTGGAGTCAGGGCCTGAGAGCTCAGCCAGCTCCATCTTGGCGCTGAAATGAGGTTGTTTGGATAAATCTCTCCTCCCTGCAACACTCTGTTTGGATTTACCCGCGCTGGGGATGTTTTGGTGCAAACCCCCCTAGACCACCAGCGAAAACCCCTCTTGCTGCTTGTTTGTGCCTGTGCTGTTTCCACAGCAGCTCCGGTTGTTCTGATGAGAGGAGGAGCCCTGAGATAGCTGTAGTTTCTCCCCCGAATGTCCTTCTCTGCTGTAATTGCTGCTTCTCGAAGCTGTCTGACGGGTGAGGCAGACGCAGGTTCTGACAGTCACGAGCCAAGCATCCTTCTCCCGCCCTGCGGTGCAGCTTTTCCCCCCGCGCCGCCTCTGCCGCCTTCAGCACGTCTCCGCCGGGGCTGGAGGGGCTGTGTCGGTGCAGATCTCACTGGCGTGTGGCTGGAGGGAAGTTCCACCCTCTGAGCCCCCACCTCTCCCTCGCCCCCTCCTTTAAACCCTCGGGGCTGTGCTGGCTCCTCTCCGGGCAGTTTTGCACCATCTTCTGTTGCCGTGCGACCCCCGAGCCCTTCTCGGATGTTTTCCCTCCCGGAGCAGAGACCTTGTCTCTTCAGCTCGGGGCTACAGTTTTTATGACCAGGGAGGTGATGATCTGGGGCTATTTAAATATACGTTATTTGAGCAGGACCAGCTGCCACGGTCGCTGGTTCTCTCTGCTCCGTGGCTGCTGTGGATCCACTGCTTTTTGTGAAGTCCACTGATTTTATCAGCAGTGATCTCACGGTGATGTCTCATGATGATATTGTATCAGAAAAGATTCAAAAGATCATAGAATCACAGAATGGACCCGCTTGTCTAGACCGGGCTTTTGCTAGGAAAGGTTGGACCAGATGATCCAACCAGATGACCTTGAGGTCCCTCCCAAGCTGGGATTCCATGACTGTGTGTCTCGTTGATGTGGTGTCGGTGGCACTGGGTGGTTTCCATGGGCAGAAAGGAGATGTGTCTGTCCATGGCTGCTGGGGAGGCTCCGGCGGGTGAAAGCGTGGGACCAGGCATCGGTGCTGGAGACATCGCTGCTTCCTCCACGGCTCTGATAAGGCCGATTCCAAGGCCTGGAAGGCGAGTGCTAATGAGCCGTTGCACAAGACCGGGGATGTTGCTGTGGGCTGGATCAGGCCCCAGGATGGGTGGCGGCACCTCCCTGGCACCGCTGTGCTGAGCGCCTGTCTCCATGCACGTCCACACCGTGCCGGTGAGTGCCGGGCACCCGCAGGTGCCGGTGGCATCCAGCCTCTTACTCAGGGGGTCTAAGAGCAGCAGGGAAACAGGTGTGGAACATGTGTGGGTGAAGTCAGGGAGTGGGGATCACAGAAGGGCAAGGAGACCCCCAGACACACGTGTGGGGCAGGTGACCCCCAGACACACCTGTGCGAGGAAGAGGTGAGGGTGACACAGGGACAGCCCCTGAGCCCCTGCAGCACTCAGCTGAGGTGAGGCCGGTGGTGGAAAACAGCATCCAGAGGTTTGCATTTTGAGAAGTTGTCTGAGAGGATTCTGCAAAGAAATGTGGCAATTATCTGAGGTTTGAGAAAACACTTGACTTTGATCTTCCTGAGCCTCATGATTGCACCAGAGCAGAGGTGGGGATGAGACTGTGGGATCCAAACACCTTCCTGGGGAGAGAAGGTGGCTCCGGTGTCGTCACGAGGAAAGCAGCTGGAAAACTGCTCCCTGAGATACCCAAGACAGCCGATCAGTGTCTCACCAGCCAAGGCGGTTCCTCCTCACCTGACATCTCACAAGAGATGGGGAATCAGCTCTACCTGGTAGTGGAACTGGTGCAGATCCACAGGGAAGAAGTTCCCCAGTGGAAGAGAAGATCAGTGTGGGACGGGGGAGACATCACTGCAGTGAAGGGGTGGGGGACAAAAAGTTACTGGTGTCACCACAGAGGCCACTGGGTGAGAGTCCACAGCCAGCAAAGCTCAGAATGGGGTCCTGCAGAGCAGGAGTTGGTGGGTCCCGTAACTCCAGGGGAAGGGGGACGCTGGTGCCGGGTGCAGGGCGGCTGCTGCTGGGGGACGGTGGCACCTGCCTGATGCCACACTCGGGTGTTACCTTGGACATTTACACTGAACTGGGGGAATGATGGAGCAAAGCTGGAAGACATTAAATTTGATGTGACACCGTGTCCTGGGCAGGGGACATTCTGCTGATGTCCCTCCGCGATGCGGCCATTGCCAAACAGCCCCATCTGCGCTGCGAGAGCAGCCGAGGCCTTGCCTGAAGCCAGCCCCTCGCGCCAGACACCCCCAAACCGGACTTGTGACGCTGGGCCTTTCCGAAGGGATTTTCGAATCTGTCCTTTTCTTGGTCGTCCAAGAAATTCTGCTTGGGGTTTGCATTTAAATTCCTGACTTTGGGTCTGATCTTTCCTTTTCAGTGATTTTACTTGATTTTGTTCAAGGAATGAAGCTTCTTGAAGCGCTGCGTAACCGTGTTCCTGGCTGGGACTGTCCCTTGTTCATCAGCAATCTCATTACGATTGCTAATTGCAGGATGACAATTTGTTCCCCTGGAGGGGTGTCCAGGGCTGTCCCAGGCTGCCCAGGGCAAGGGGGAGTCCCCGTGATCCCTGGAGGGGTTTCCAAGCCCCCCGTGGAGCTGTGGTGCTGAGGGCCAGGGGTCAGTGGTGCCCTGGCAGTGCTGGGGGTGGTTGAACTTGGGGATCTTAATGGTCTTTTCCATCGAAACCAATTCTAGGATTCTGTGTTATATTTTTTAACATCCATCTATGCTGAGAGTTTCAGGAATCTCTAAAACAAATCTGCTAGCATTGTATGCAGATAATAATTGTGTAGACATCTCTGTAGACGTATGTTTGACTTCTCTATTCAGTCTGTGTTCTGTTTAACCTTCAATAACTCAATTCCTGACCCTCTCACCTCCCCTTTGTACCATTTCTCTGCAGGTTCCAGCTGCTCAGCAGATGCTGAGTTTTCCTGAGAAAAACAAAGAGAAGCCAACTGATCTGCAGAACTTTGGACTGCGCACAGACATTTACTCAAAGAAGACTTTAGCAAAGGCAAGTGATCCAGTTGCAGATGTCCCTGCTCACTGCAGGGGGGTTTGTCCCGATGACCCTTAAAGGGTCCTTTCCACACAAACCATTCTGTGAAGTATACTGGGATTTCTCCCCGCCCTCTGCCTTGTATTGAGCTTTCTTCCTCAGGTATCCTCCACGAGGCCACATTGAGATGATTTATGTTGCTCTTGCATTCCTGTTTTGGGTTTCTCCTGTCTCAGGATGGGACAGTAAGATACGTGGTTGTGTTGGACGTGTGATTTTGTAGAAGTAAAACCCTGTACCTATCCCAGGGTAGTCCTCAAACACTGAGCTCTTATCGCGTGTTTTGCGATAAGCAAATTTCATCTTTCAGCAGGCATCTTTCAGCAGGCTCTTCAGTGATCCTCTTGTCCAAGCCTGAGCAGAGCTTTCCAGACTGATTAGTCACTTGATTACCAAAGGTGGCACAAAACCATTGTTGGGGATGTCTTTGCACTGTCCTTGCAATGGGCTGGACGCGGTTTTGAGAGAGCATTGCAGCGATGTCGCTGATTCCATAACCTGCTGCCTGATGCTTGTACCTGGTAGTGCTGGGAGGCGTTGCAGGAACGCACCGCAGTCACAAATCTTTTACTGCTGCTAGACTCTGGTTCTGCTTGCAGGCAAAGAACTCTGAGCAGATTGGTTTGCAGAAATTATCTTCCCCTTTTTGTTTTCTGTGCGGCGATTGCTTTTTTGGCTCTTCGTACAGAGACCTGATCAGAGCTGACTCGCTTTGATTAACACTCTTATTTGGGTTAATGATCTGTTTGAAATGCATCTTGAGGTTGGAAGGATTTGCTTCTCCTAAATACCCTCTTCCTTTTGTGTGGTTCTTGCAGAGAGACATCCAGCCTAGGTACTGTTCTTGCCTAAGCAGGTGACAAAGTGCTTTTGTCGTTGACATGTAATGGATTATGGTGTCTGTAATCAAGAACGTTTATTAGGGGAAGTTTTCTCCGTGAGTTTCAGAACTTTTACTAAATCTCAGGTTAACTGGGAGGTACAGATTTGGGAGCAGCAACCCCTGGAGCCAGTGACTGCTGAATATGCAGATTATCTTGCTGTAATTGCTCTGTCTTTTCGGGTAGCTCATCTCACTTGTAAAAGATTTACTGTAGTTTTTACTGAGGTACTGATGAACTTTTAGACAGATGGACTTTTTTTTGGAGCAGCATGCACCTTAGGCAGCCCAGTCTGTCTGCCTGGGAAGCAGAGGGTTGGTGGGGGCTAAAGTTACACTGACATAAGCTCTGTCCATTGAGAAAGGTGCCCTTAAAGCTGGGAGAATCCCACGTGTACCTGAACCCAGTGATACCATCTCCTTGAGGGCGACAGCAGCCTCCTTCGGCTGTATGGCAGGGGTGAGGGTGTTGGGTGTTCCACTGTGGCACCAAATCACTTTGCTTTAGCTTAGAATCAAAGAGGAGTCAGAGGTTCTCCTAGATATGTTGGAAAGTTGGTATCTGGAGCCCTCAGCTTCCCCAGCAGCTGTGGGAATGTCCTTGCTTCATGCCGTAGCTACCTAAGTATGTCGTGTGAACTGAGCCGTGGTGAGAGGTAAGCAGGGGGTGGTTAGCTCTAGGAGGAAGGCTGTGAAACATACCCATTTGAGTTAAAAAACAGATTCTTCCCCTTTCCTCCTTAATCTTTTCAAAAGTTCTGGGCAAGTAAGACTGTGTTTCATGTTGGTTTTCCTGTCTTGTAGAGTAAAGGTGCAAGCGCTGGAAGAGAATGGACAGAACAAGAGACGCTGCTGCTATTGGAAGTAAGTTCATGGAGGGAGGGGGCTGGGAAACCAAAACAGGCATGATATTGATGCTTTAAAATAAAAATAGTCATGTAAGTTCTTTTTTTTTTTTCCAAGTGGACTTAGCTGACGACCACACACTTTAACAGAAACTGGGATGGCAAAGCAGAGCTTATAGTGGGAAGCAACCTCTCGAGCCCCCGCTGATGTGGCTGGAGGAGGGTGGTTGAGTGTCTGGACACAAGGCTGCTTTGCTGTCTGTTGTGCTTACAGCTTTTGAATTGCTTAAAGGTTACAGCTCTCCCTCCAAGCCATCTCTCTTTATTCCACCCTCGTGGCTACGGGAATATTAGTACTGAAAAGAGATGGTGGGAACATCTGTGGAGTAGAGCGGCTTCGCGTGCTTTAATGTTCAGTTCTGGTTTGCAGACAAGTCAGAAATTGTTTAAGAACATTTGCTTAAATTCCAGAACAGATCTTGCAGGGAGTTCTTTTCACTAGCAGGAGTTGCTAACAGTATGAAATAAATGCCCTTCGGGTAATGACTTACCTGCCACTAAGATGAATGCTGAGAAATTCTGGTGAATTTATTGGTTCCTGGTTCTGCTGTGGCTAATTTTTGAAGTTGAAATAGTTAGGAAGCAGATGAGGCTGTTTCCTGCCTCCTGCCATTATGAAGGGAAGATCTTTATTTGGCAGCTCTTTAATCCTACACATCTACTCATCACTTTTGCCACGTTGCTGCACTTGATGTATTCCTGCTGTAAGCTCTTTCCAGAGGCCTATGAGAAATACATAGGAAATGACTCAAATCACATTGGCACTGTAAGAATGAGGTCAGAGAGCTGTTAGCACGCCAGAATCCGGTCCTTGTCCCCACACAGCTTAATGGGATGCTCTTGAACCACATGGCAATTCTCAGGACTCTTGGAGTTCCAGTCTAGGGTGAAAACCATCACACGAGGTGCAGTGCAGAAGTATCTTCCAAGTCATTTCACATCAGAGCAGCATTGTTCTTCCCAGTGCTTCATCAGAAGAAGAATCTCAGTGGCGTGAAATAATTAATGCACTGCCACTTCATATGAAGAAATTATCAACCAAGCTTTCTTTTACAAGAACATTTTCTTGATGTAGAGGTTGGGTGGTTGATTTTCTTTTCTTATTATGTAATTCAGAGTTCTGGTAGAATTCCAGTTTGGGGGTTTTGTGTGGTTTTACTTGGAAAGCTTAAAGCAAACTGCAATTGAGTGATTGTTTTGCCTTTTTTTGGTCTTTACGCGTGTCGGTAAAGCCATTGCAAAGTTAATTTCACGAGGAGAAGCAGCGACAGTGGATCTTGATGGTGCTGACCAATGCTCAGCTTCTGTCTCTGGCCGCTTGTCTGAGCTGGCCCAGGTGCCTCAGCAGCAGTGGACTTTGATTCAGCCCTCACAGGCAGGCAGTTATGTTCACCAACAGCCAAAAGTGTTGATTGTTGGGTTTTATATTTAGACGAGACTTTTCTACTGGCACGTGGGAAAATGTTACTTCTAGGGTGAGACCATCTAAGGTGTCTTTCGTGATGATCTTAGAGGTCTTTTCCAATCTTAGTTGAGTCTAGGGTGTTCTTGTGTGGAGAAACAAGACTGGTACCTCAATATGCTGCCTTTTTTTCCTTACTAGCATTATTATTTATTAAAATTCATTCTCTTTTGTGTGTTATTAGTTTATGGTCATACACAACCTAATGCAGTGATCTAGATAACATATAATTCTTTGTTTAGGAAAAAACCAAGCCAAAACGAACCAAAAACCCCCTAAGCCTTGAGATTTCAATTTTATTTAATGTGAGCTTAAATTAATAATGGTTTTGTTCTTCATTCTTCGTGGGTTTAACCTATGAATAAATCAGTAAAGAGTATATCAGTTCAAGCATAAGTAATTCAGCTATAACGAGCCAGCTCAGCCCAATTAAATCCTCGGGGTAGCTTTGGGCAAATATATATGTGGTGAATTCCAAAGAATAAATCTTTTCTAAAATAATTACTGTCCTCCTGCCTGTTGACTGAATAAATTGGAGGGAGGAAGCACCGCTTCCCTCCCAGAACCATCTTCCCTGCCCCACTGCTGCTCCATCTCTCCACGGAGCACTATTCTTGCACAGTTAAGTGCATTTTTCAGCTATTTTTAGTAAGGACAACTATTGTGAGAGCCAGTTCATCTAGTGGAAGAATAACAAGCAGTGAAGGAGAATGAGCAAAATCCACTGCGCGGCCACGGAAAGCAGAGCTGAGCTCATCTGCTCCTGTGATTAAAAATGGATAGGCAGTGACACAATGTAGAGCACAGAGATGGAATTAGGGAAAGCGAAAGGAAGGTTGAATGTTGAGTAAATATTTCCCCATGAGTGTGACCCAGTGACCTAAGTAGTTTCTCATCCCTTTAAACACTTGGACGAGATCCAGACAGAGGTCAGGAGGAGGGTTCGTAAGCAGTACAGGGGCTGTCGATTCCTGCGGTGTGGACCAGGCTGTCCAGTGCAGTCTGTCCCTGGTTCATTTCTGAACCAAACTCTTCTTTCTGTTGAGCTTTCAAAACCTGTCGTTGTCTGGATCCTGGTCCTCAACAGTTCCTGTGTTCTTTCCATCCTGCTAAGCTCTGCTGGAGCACAGAATTCCCCTAGTCCCACATTTTCCTCAGCTACTCTTATACCCAGTGTTCTGAGGGAGAGTTCCCTCAGAGGACTATTCTCTCTATCCAGTATATCTGAATGGGTATATACTGGGACTCTTTCCTCCTTCTCACCCATTTTAATCAGAGAGACCGAGCTGTGAGAGAGAGCAGCTCAAAATTTCACCCTGGTAAAGCTTAAATTGCTTTCAGGGGGCTAGAGAGCTCCACCCTCTGCAGGCACCTTGCTCCTTTTTCCCCTCTGATTTGTTCAGTGCTTGTTGGATCCCCAACCCTTTTGGATTTAACTCCTCTGTCCTTTCAGTCAGTCTACTTGCACGTCCTTGAAAATGCTGCTTGCTTTGCATTTTTCCCTCAACATCCGTGACCTTCATCATCCGCAGCATGCCCGAGGGTCCTGTTCAGGTCGCCTGCTTTGTCTTTGAAGAGTTCTCATGGCTTCTGTTTCAACTGCAAAAGCCACTAAACAGCTTTTCCTCCAGAAGTGCTGTGAATAAAATGGTATATTTGGAACCTCCTGCATTTTGGGGGTTATTTTAGCTTTGGGGGTTGATTTATTTTTAAGTATATTCACGTTGAGGGATAAAACCCCTGGTTTCCCAATAGTTCTGCAGGTGAATGCCTTCTGAATGCACAACCTTCAGATATATAGTAACTTGTTTTGTGGAAACGTCCCTTCCCAGGTCAGGGAACTGAACACACAAGGCTGCTGGCTCAGTTTCTATCTTCTGCTCATCGCTAGTAACTCTCAGACACATCCAGCAGATGAACTTGGCGTTCTTGTGCGCGCTGCTCGGACACGTTGGATGTATCCTCCTCGTGGTGGCCGACAGATACAGTCCTGCTGAGCAGCACTTTTGCTCTGGGTTCTGCCTTGATGCTCTGAAGGGTTGTGCACATGCACAGTTTAGGCAGTCTTGCCTGTTACCCTGAAGGTTGAGATTTCTCGTAGCTCTTGGCCTGGTGAGAAATATTCAAGTACTGAAAAGCCATTAACTTCACTTGTTCTTGATGTTCACGCCTCAAAAGACTAAGCTGAATGCTTAGTTGGGCAAATTCCATGGTCATGAGTAGTCAGTTAAGGAGGTGGATGAGTTCTGTGTCTTCTGAAATATGTTATACAGGTATCTTAAAGTCCATGGCAGCCTGCCTGATGGACATGGCAGAGAACCCTGGAGTGGTTTGGGTGGGCAGGGACCTTAAAGGTCACCTGGTCCAAGCCCCTGCAGGGAGCAGGGCCATCTGCAACCAGAGC
>JANIJG010007062.1:67242-83061 GCA_024611175.1 Megaceryle torquata | reverse complement strand
CTTCGGAACTCTGCTGTTTCAGGTATTTCTTGGATTTGCTTACAGTGGCTTCTATTAGTAAATACTTAAGGAAATAACCAAGAAAAGCTCAAGCTGACTGTAGTCTTGGTTGAACATATAATAAAATGGTTTATGTAAATATATTTTCTTAATTGAGAAGATCCAAAACACACTGAATCAATTACTCATTTCCCTCAAGCTGAATAAATACAGTTTGAAGTTATACTGGGAAAGGGAGAACAGAAATGTAGTTCTTTTTCAGACTAGCTGTTAACTATGCTTTATCTTAAAATAATGGATATTGGCATAACACTGTCAGTGTACTTTTTTTTTACCTCTTCTATGGAACTCCACAACTGACAGAACTGGAGCTGGATGCAGTGTCTTCCTGATACTACCTATAATCAACATGTACTCTCTGTTCTTCTTGAGGCAGGAGCTTCTGCTCTATCCAACAGAAATGTGTCAAAATAGGAGCTTTAGCCAAGAAGTGGTTGGTTGCATTGTTTTGGTGTAATAAGCCAACGCTTGAATGGCTGTAGAGAAGCAAAAGCAGCAAGTTAGCAGCTTGTCACTACATCTTGTCCTGTTTGACTAAAAGTCTGAGTAGAAATTATAGGCTGGACAAAGGTGCAAAGTAAAGTTAAAGGAGAATGAACTCACGGTAACTGAGGATTGAAAGTCAGTTGCTCTAATTTAAGCTGATTCTGATTACTTGTTATACATAATGTGCAAATTTCTCGGTCATATCAATGGTTATTGTTCTAATGATGCACAGTAGCTCTTGTTGATTTTATGAAGTACTCCAACTGCAACTAAATAAACTGAAATTCTTCTGTTTGTTGCCCAGCAATCTGTATTTAAGTACATTTTACCCATATATGAGTAGATATGTGTGTTGATATTAAAATTAAGGGGGATGCTTAGCCATTTGGTAATACTGGATAGCCAGTGTCTTTTATAGTTACTCTTTAGAACTTGGAAGGTTTAAGTATAATTTATGTATCTAGCATTTACATGCTAATATTAAATAACGATACATGAACCACACCCTTCAGATATTTGGAAACCTTAATAAGATCCCCTCTCAGTTTTCTCTGGGCTAAACAGCCCCAGGTCTCTCAAAAGAGAGATGTTCCAGTCCCTTCATCATCCTTGTAGCCTCCATTGGACTCTCTAGTATTTCCCTGTCCCTCTTGAACTGGCGAACTCAGAACTGAACACAGTACTCCAAATGTGGTCTCACTAGTGCAGAGTAGAGGGGGAGGAGACTCTCCCTTGACCTGCTGGACCCACTCTTCTTTATACACTCCAGAATACTATTGACCGCCTTGGTCACAAGGGCACATCACTGTTTTAAGGAAAACTTATTGTCCACCAGGACTCCTAAGGTCCATGGAGCTGCTTTCCAGTGAGTCTACCCCTAACCTGTACTGGTGCATGGTGTTATTCCACCCCAGGTGTAGGACTCTACACTTAACCTTCTTGAACTTCATTAGGTTTTCCTTTGCCCAGCTCTCCAGTCTGTCCGGATATCACTGGATGGCAGCACAGCCTTCCGGTGTACTGGCCACTCAGTATTCATAGTAATTTCTCTGTACTGGTATTTGGAGATAATAATTTATGTATCCACATGAATCACATATGAATTGTCAAGAACTGTTTCATTTCCAGCACTACGAGTGAGGTAAAAGTGCAAAGCATATTAATCAAGTGAACAAAGGAAAAATGGCAGTGTAAAGCATTTTATTTACTACAAAGAGTCTATGTTCATCTTTAGCAACCTTTTCTAGGAACAAAGCTGTTGCTTTTATCTGGGCAGGTTTTTAATAATCACTGTCATGGAAATATTGTTGTGTTACTCAGAAATAATTTTTGCATGTAATGCAAAAGAGCAGCGAGCAGCTGGAAAATTATGTCCTTGAGAGAGGTATCTCTGGCAACTGGAGTTTTGAGGCATATCAAGAGGAGGTTGAGCAGTGGAAGAATTATAGTGGCTTAAAGAAGAATTCCTCTGTTGCATAATTTTTATAAAAGGCATGGGAGAGGGGGCAGTAGTTCGGGCAATCCTCTGAATCATTGGAGTCAGTTTTACTGCATTTCTAAGAATACACTGCTAAGAAGCAAAACTTCTTTACTCACCTAGAAACATGACTTGAGATGGATGGTCTTTGACACTGAAAGATCTGAACTTCTACCTAGCTTGACAGGTGCTTCTGAAGGAAAGAGGAAAAAAATGTTGTTTTGTATAATGCAATACAGAAATGTTCAGAGGTCTTGAAATATTCAGAAATTAATAGGGCTTTCATGTAGCAGCAGAAATAAGAAGTGAAGTACGGCCCAGTAGGCAATTCTAGCCATGAGAAGACTGACTTTAACAATCTTTTAAGACTAACTCCTGTATTCATGAGCCAAGCAACCCTGTCAAATGCTATATCTCTTGAATGATAATATTTGTATTCCTGTTCAAAAAAGGAAAGAAGGTCGTGAAAGTGTCTTAGCACAATTAAAAGCATATGACACCATTTACTGAATGACACTTTAGATCAATATAAAAAGATCACCCATAGTCCTCTTAAACCTCGGATAATATTTATAGATTATGGCTGTCTTGCACTCTTTTCATTATGGTCTTAATACAGGTAGCAACACTTTTTCCTTGATAGAAAAGGAAGTGCTACTATAATAATTTGCCTTAAACTGAAGAGCTGTTCAGGCAAACAAGATTGAATGGAAGGAAGCAAAAACTGCATAGATAAAATCATCTATATATTCATAAAAGATCTTACAATGTAAAGAAAACATTAAACAGATAGGGATTAGAAGGAGGCACAAGGTTTTTATTAGTGGATGCTTTTGTAATGGGCTTTACAAATTAGAAAGGACGGAAAAATCTTAGATGAAGATGTTGGTGAGAACTGTTTTAGGCTTTTAAAGGAGTGTTAGCAAAGGGGTATGCTTGAAGTAAAACTCGGTGCTTTTATGAAGCTCTACAAAATGTAAAGGCAAGCCAATGCAAACTCGGTTAGTTATCAAAGCACAAAATCCCAGACATAGTATGTCTTCCTGCATAGAAACACTGGTTTTTTGAGAACACCCTATGATTTTGGTTCTATCACTTGCTCCATGGCAGTAAAAGGTACAACTCCTTTCTCTAGCTAGTGTCATGTTTTCATGGCACATGTGATGATTTCCTTTGTTTCTAATTGAGTAAGTTAACCCACTGACATTTTACACTCCGGTTTCCAGTGTTTACCTAAATGTCTGCATCAACTGTTGGTAGAAATTCTTGAGCAGGCAGATTTTTTTTTTCTCACAGGGCGTGAGCCTTCGATGATGATGTGAGGGTTCTTGTACCCCATGTTTCACCTTTTTGTGTGATCACACTCTTAGCATCTTGTGATAAGTAGTATTTTCATATAAACCAAACTTGTTCTTCAGCATTGAATTTTGACTTGGTTCCACTGTAACTTTTCTAATTTCAGAAAGAACATTTTGCTTTGCAAATCCAGTACAGAGAGAAAGATGCTGGAAACTTGCAGCACATGGTAAATAATAAGATGGCTTGAATTACCGATTGAAGTTTTAATTTTATCTTGTTCCTTAAAATAAGTTCATAAGGTTGTATTTCATTACGAACAAAATATTTGTCCATCCTACTCGATAACTGTTGCATGTGTTGGTTTGCTGTCCAGGAAGTGGAAAGCATCAATATCACTTTTGTAACTTCTATCTCCTAAGTAGTTTTGCTGGCTAATTTAAGTACATAAACACTAAAGCTCTGCTTTTGCTGAATAAAACAATAAAGCACAGGAGTACTGAGAGACCTTTTCATAGTTAGTGATTTGCTTCTTAGATTTATCGAGCCTTAAAATCTAGCTACCACTGAAAAGTTTGAGGTTAGCTGAGTAGTTACTAACTCTTGTGTCATGTCTGTGATTGGATTTTTTTTATGTTCATGTTTCTGAATTCATAGGACCATTTTGGAGATCATGCAGCTTTTTTTAATTTTGCTTAAAGCTTTAACAAGTCTAGGAATTGCAGGTTCTGTACATGAACTGTGAAACTGATTGCTACTTCTGTGTGTTTAGAAAGCTGTGAATGGAAGGCAACTTACTTATGAGGCTGAAGAGCCACAGGAACAAGAAGATCTTCAGCATATGTATCCTGTTTCTCAGCAAACATACTGCAAAAATTGGAGCAGCAGCTACTCGCAAAACTCAGGACCTGGCAGAGTCTACATCAACCCAAGGGAGCACTATGTATGATTCTGTACCCAGATGTTTTAACATATGAAGGTTTTAATACCATTTGACTCTATGAGCAGTATGTCTTACTGGCTTTCATCTCTAAAATAATCGGTGTCTTCCCATGGCAAGAGAAATGGCATGGAGAATTTTATATATGTAAACCCTATGGAATTTGACTTAACTTTTTTTTGTAGTCTTTGGTATGTAATTGGTTTTGTAGTTATATCAACCTGCCAAAACTGGAGAGTCATTTAGCTTCATTAACCTTCACATTTGTAAGATGTATAAATTAGATTATTTGGCTGACATGCACCGAAGTGTAGATAAGCTGTTTCCCTGGTTATTTCTGGGAGCGTTCTCCCCCTGAATGGATATTTTACAGTACCCTTAACTGTGTAAAAGTGAGTAAATATGAGCAAGATGACTGAATACCTGGTAATACAAGTAGTCTCATGCTGAGTGTCAGGCTTTTTTATTCTTTGAAAACTTGGGATAATTATCATTTTGACTGGTCTTAGCTATTGATTTCTCAACTAGCTCTACCTCTTCCAGTCAAATAAGCAACCAGACTACCTCTCATGCTGACTTGCGGCTTCATAAGGTATGTAGTGTGTCTTCCCACCTTGTTAAAAGGGAAGCAATTTTCTTACATCAGAAACTTTTTGTTTTAGATTGGTCCTGGCTGTCAGTTGTGTACTTGATGGTTGTTAGTTTCACTGTAGTCTGTATGAAACTTAGTTGCTGGAAGTAGATGACTAGACAAAATTTCCTCTAAGTGTCTTTTGTGCAGCTGCATCTCACCTACAAATTGCAATTTAGCCATTTTTCTAAGTATGACTCTCATGTTAACTATGGCAGAGTTTCTCTTGCTTGATAATAAATATATTCATTTTCTTTTATTTCTTCTCAGTTTGCAGTAAAACTGCCTATGATGTGTTCTTAGGCCTTAAAGAAAAGGAAAGTTTCAGTTGAGTTGAAGTAGTTGTCATCACTGTCCTTTAATCATAACCAGTAGTGTGAATTAACTGGATAATGTCCTGATGTTTCCAGTGCTAACAGAATGCCACATGAAATTTTATGGTGGGCTAATGGTTGAAAAATGTGCTCAGGATCTCTTTGGATAAACCGGTTTTCATTTGGAGTAAAAAATAAATGTTTAGCAAGTACGAAAAATATGTCTATAAAGTATTAGTGCTGAAATGAGCTTAAAATATCTTAAGACAGCAGGAAATAAGAGACTAAAATTTTCTGAAGAAACTTTATATGATTTATGTATATTCTATAGACATAAGTACAGAATAATGATGCTATTCAGTCATGATCTGAAAACAAAATGTAGAGAAGAATCGCTGTGTCATACTGAACTAGCTCTTGTTACAGAATTAAACATTACTTCAGTGATACTAGTGTTTTCTCTGCAGATCATGTAGAAGCAATAGAATTGCAACTAGTATAGCTAAGTGGGCTGCTGCAGGCAGGATGCTGTTCTAAAGCCAGTATTCATCCTGCATTCATCTCCCATCAAAAATTAATGAGATACATATCCATGATAGGGCTAGGTAAGTTTGTTACAGTTAGCAGCTAGATTATGGCTTAGGTGCTCATGCTGTGGACTCTGTACAGGTAGGCATTAACTGTTCTCTTGCGAAGCAGCTTTCTGGTACGATGTGGATGAAGTTGACAACTGAAGGAAGGGCAGATTAACAGGTTGGAGAGCACCTGTTTCTCAGGAGCTTTCTTTGAGCTGCTCTGTACTTGCTGTTCTCTTAGGGACTGAGCAGCTTTGTGTAAATTGAACAACTGTTTTCAACTCTAAAGCCTTCTGCTATGTTTCAGACCTGAAGAAGGGCTTGTGTGCCCTAAGAATTTATCTTCCACTAGTACCAGTTTAAACAGTTACCTCTTATCACAAGTGCTGCCTCCCCTATCCTTTCATTATTACAGCTCCGAAAAACATCTATAGCCAGAACATGAAAAGAAAGCTGTCTTGGCCGAATGTTAAAGGAAACAGAATGACCAAACATTGAGATGAACTATTCTGTTTGAGATAATTTCTTCAATATCACTACGCAAAACTTCATACAAAATATTTGGATATAGATTATAAGGTGGTTCAAAACAGTGTTACTGTGATAATGCTTCCACTACGTTCATTCGTACCATGTGGTATTGAGCAAATATATCAGTACCTGTTATATTGGCAGATGATGTAAAAACCAATTATTTTGGGTTCAGGCATCTTCTATTGCTTTTTATCTTGATTTGCAAATACATTGTTTGAAGAGTTGAAACTTTGGGGGAAGGAGGGTGGGGGAAGGAAAAAAGCTATCAACAAAGCTGTAATTGCTTTTTGAATTTGCAAAAATAGCTTCAAGAAAAATGTAGTCCAGCTGTGTTGCCCAAGGTATGTATCAATAAACTACAGAAAGCTTGAATTGCAAACTACCTATCAGCACACTGTTTGTGCTACAGTTATTAGGGAAATACATTATCATGCTTATTACCTGTGAGATATATTGTTTGTCATCTATTCAGGGACATTTACTGTATAAGGTTCTTTGAAATGTTTCTTGTGGTCTTAAGTGTGGATGGATTTTGGGGGAGGGGATTTGGCATAGAATGCTTCGAAGAGAACAAGAAAATGTCTGCTGACTAGAATTTCCTACAGAGAAAAGATGTACATATAGAACTAAGTTTGATCTTTCTTAAAGTGTAGAAAGTGTCCCTTTTTATTATTTTTGTACAGTTTCAAATGTTTGTATTTGTATCTTGATTTGAATAAAAATATTCAAAACAAACTTTTAATATGTTGTTTAGATTTCAGATGGCTTAAGATATGGAAAATGCATCCACTTTCTTGGTGATACGTTTTCTTCTCTGTGGTTGTATACAGAGAGCATGTGGGGTTTTTTCCTCACAGTACCACTTCCGATTGTCTGTGATGTTGGATGCTGAGATGAGAGATCCTTCCAACACTTGTTTTACTTAACAGGGGGGCATATAGTACTTTGTGCCAGCACTTTGTTAAATGAACACCCAGAATCACCATTGAGGGAGGTAGGAATGGAGTGGAAGAGTAGTAATTCATTCACATCTCTAGCTTTGAGAAGTGTAAAATGTCTGCTGCTCAAGTATTTTTAAATTCTACAAGCTAGACTAATTATAGAAAACCAAAGATTTCATGTTTGACGTGTCCAAAATATCTGTGGATGTAATCAAAGGAAAAGAAAGAAAATCTAGCTGAAAGTGAAGCAGTTAAAAAGAGAGTATTAAAGGATTACTCTTAGGTGATAAAATGATCTAAAGTATTGGGTATCCAGCTCAAAGACCAATAAAGAGGTATCATAACTCATGAAGAGTGGAGGGAAGATTTTCACTGTGAGAGTGCTTAAGTTTAGCTGCTTTCTGGCAGTGTTACTATTATTTCCTTGTCTGAGTGTTACAAGTTCAGGTGCAGAATGCTGTATTATTGTATAGATAAGTACTTAAAATACAGTATAGAAAATTTTTGGATGCCATGGACTTGGAAGTTAGTCTGTCTGAAATTCTGTGTTTTTTGAAGGCTCAGCATGAGTGCTGTAGTAACAGAGCAGATGAAATTGTTTTGACAGTTTAGGTCACTGGAGACATTACTGCTGAGAGAGCTAAAGCTCCAGGGGGAAAAAAAGGCCTTGGTAGTTCTTAACTGCGCAGTTGCCTGGTGGGAGGTGTCCTGTGTTTTTTGTCTACTTGTGGTACGTGTCCAGAGTATTCAATGACTGGGTTTGGCTTTTGGAAACATGTTTCCTTCCAATACCAAAGCTAATGCTTCATTGCTACTTAGACATATAACACATTGCCAGTGTCATCAAAACATTAAGTTTGAGAATAATCAAGCTAAGCTACATATTTAGGGGTGTTTCAAAGCTATGTTATCTGGTTTTATGCAGCTGGTGGTGTTTATCTGTGGAGTACTGGAGACACTTAGAAGAGCCTGCTTGGTGTGAAATGACATAAATGACATGGCCAATTATGAAAGTGGTTAAAGATAGTAATGTTTTATTGAAATGCTGAGAAGTTATATAAAAGTTATGGTAAGCTGTTATAGTGGTGACAACTAGTAAAAAGATGAAAGGTGGTTGAATATCAGCAGGATAACACAACACAACACTTGGCTTATTTCCTTATGAAGGTAGAAGGCTTAGAAAATTCAGTGGCATTAAAACCCACCAACCTTTTTTTTTGTTGTTGCTGTTACTTTTTTTATTGTTTGTGGGGTTTTTTGAGGTGTTCAGTTCTGCTGTGTAACTGAGATGATTTATTTTTAAAATAGCAGTGAAAAATTGCTAGGCAGGAGTGACTTCCCTCAGCAAACCAGTCTGTAAAAGGACCTAATTGGTAAGAGTGCTTTCTATAAGAACTTTGGCTCTTGAAGTTTAGGCAACTTTTAGATTATGCTGGTCATCTCTCTGCTTCTAGTATCACCAGCAGCTTTGAAAAGTAGAGGCCTATGATTTGATCCTTAGTGAAAAAATGGACGTAGAAGGAGCCTAGTTGTCAAAATACTGGTTCAAAGTCATAATCAACTTCAGAGTTCCTTTCTGATGGGAAGTAAAGATATGATGTTTCTGTATTTTTTGAAGAGTATGGCATTGTTCTTGGTAATTAATATCTTTATTTTCTGTATGAAAATGCACAAAAAATAGGTTGTGAATCTTAGTTATAATTATTCAAACCATGTGAAACCTAAGTAGAGATGTGTTAGGCATTTTAATCTGCACTGACAGTGCCTCAGTGCAGCTTTTCCTAGCCTTATTCTGTGATTTTATTTTTTTTCTTGAGCTGATATCATGCTGTATCTAAATCTAGGTATTTCAATTGCCAGTAGAAAATAACTTCCACTTAGACGCCTACAAGTGAAGCTGTAATTCTTCTACCCTTTGTGTGCAAGACTGTACAATTTGAATTTAACTCGCTGTTTTGAGACTAATCTGGAGACAAAGTAGACTTCAATTTACTCACTGGGTTAGATTAATTTGAATTTACTGTGTAGGATTACGCACAGAATGAATAGAGTATGCTAAATAAATTAAAAAGTCATTGTAATTTGAATTTAATTTAGCCGCAGATTTACTATATTCCAGTTTGAAACGTATCCTTCCACAGGGATGAATTAGTTATAATTAATACAGATTTACAGGAAATGATGTTTCTAACGCTGATCATCAGAGGAAGACATTTCAATATTTGTTCTTGCACCACACCTGAATTTGTTCCTGTTCAAGTAAAACCTTATTTTAGTGGGTTATGAGTTTTTATGATGCCTGTAACAATATTAGATACTTGTACTGCTTGTTTTTAATGTAACTTGATAATACAGATGTCTTTGACTCAGTAGTTGTCTGCTGCTTTTGCCTGTGGTTCCAGTCTGGTGCCATGTGACTCAGCCTAAATGCTGAGCATCCATATCAAGATAATAGTCTGGCTGTATCACTTGGACTGTAAGCGAAGTGTTTAAAGAGCTGATAGAAGGGATTCAGTTGTCTCTTTTTTTCATTTGTCCTTTTCCTGATGTTCAATTTTTTGCTTTATTACTGTCTTAGTGGTCTTGCTGCATGAGATCCTGTCTGTGGGGATGGTGTGCCTGCAGTTTCAACACTTCATCTTAAATGTCTTATTAGGAATTTTCTTACAGTTCTCTGTATGACTTCAGATATTATGTGCTTGAACAGCTTCTTAGTTGACAGCAAAATATTTTGAGCCAATATTTGTTTGCACTGTTCAGCTCATAAACTTAAGAGTGTGAAGGGGGTTTTGCTGATACATAGTTATATACAGTACTAGGGCATGTGCAGCACAACAGTGTACCAACAAAAGGTGCTTCAGTCCTACTAGTCGCTTGCTGGCTGGTCAGGTAAGAAACCTATTAGAAAATTGAGCTTTCTCTTTCTTCTCACCATAGTATATTGTACTCGTAAGAAAAAGAGTCCACAAGACTGCTTAACTTTTCTGAACCACTGTAGTAATTTTGGAATACTTACCTCTAGGTATTATATGTGACAAAAGCTGAATTCCTTGTCAAGTATCACAGATGAAAACATAGGGCAGAGGGATATCTGTCTTCTGTTCACTTCACTTCTAAAATTGGACACCAAAATATTGGGTACTGGAAGTTACCTTGAACTAAAATGTCAAGACATCTGCTTTACACTTCCCCCTGTGCAGGAATTCTTCCTAGCTGGAATCAGTGCCTTAAGCCATATAGTGCAGGTGTATATATGTACAACAAAGCTGAGCGATCTCTAATTTTTCAAAGTTAGTGCAGAAATTATCAAGGCTTGTATCTGGACAGAAGGATGACTTTCCAGAATGTCTCATTGCAGGACTGTTCCTTTGATCAGCCAAAAAAGTGTCTGATGTACTCTTGACTGTGTACTGGATGGACTAGCCTTTACATCAGCTAGAACCTACAAGTTCTCCTGTCTGCCCCCTGCAATGTGCATCTACCCCACTTATGTTCTTTATAAGGGAGCTTTACAGATTAACAGTGTTTCATTCAGTTCCATTCAGGGTTATTAATTAAAGTAGTTGAGATGGAAAAAATGTCCACCTTTAAAAAAGCCCTACTTTGTTTCTGTTAATATTGAAGTTTGTCTGTCCCTTCAGTACATCATTGCTCCTTCTGCATCATTACTGTTCTTCGCCCAGTCATCTCATACCTTTTTTTTTCCCAGCAGGGAGAATCAAGTCCCTCCCATGCTATTTTCTTTCCATATTATTGGCTAAATATTTCCCACTAATATAGATAGCTAGGGCTTTACTAAGCAGAAAATATCTAATGCATTTCTAAGATGGAAAATAGGTTCTCTTTTGTACCACATTAATTTCTTATGTTTTTGCTCTGGCTACTTGAGACAATGTTAACTAATTTTCAACTCCATATGGAAATGGTTGAGATTCAGTGTTGCATTTTTCTTGTCCTCTTTTGTGTTCTGTAATAGCTTGATGGATGTGGTATGTATGCCTGTGTGTGTTCAACAGAAATTCTAAGTAGAAAATTCGAAGTAGAAAATGGGAAACTTGTCAGCATCAGCTATCGTTCTTATAGGTGGAAAAATTAAGATGCAGCATTGCCAAGGGTTAAATCACTTGAATTTCAGGTGACAGATGACAGTAAGCAAGAAAAAAGGAAAACATGGAATGGACCGTAATAGCTTGGAGGAAACAGTCTTATGCTGGTACAAAAAGGTGATATCATTTAGACTACTTGCCTGTAGCCATCCTGAGGCAGGATAGCTGGTAAGGTAGCATGTTCAGTAGTGAGATACCATGACAAAGTATCTTCATCATGGTAGAAATGATCTCTGTGTCTCTAGCATAATAAAAGTAGTGCTAACAATAAAAAAATAGTAATAAAAAAAAAAAAAATTCCCTGCCAAAGTAGTGACTGCCTTTTCTTTTTTCTGAGACAATTTTAAATAAACTAAATGTTTCAACTGTGTAGAAAGATCCTCTCTGTGTCCTTAACAGCAGGATAAATCTGATTAGTTTGGATGCTGATTCTACTTAGTTGAATGTCATAGGTTATAACAGGGTATCTACAAGCAACGGTTTTGAGACAGTGAGATATTTAGAATTGTCACTTTGAAATGCGTTACTGTGAAATCACATCCAAGTTTCACCATCTGTTTAAGATTGGATCTGTGTGCAGATTAAATAGCTGCATAGGTGTCCCCTAGTCTGCCAAATGATAATTTAATATCTAGTGTCACTGATCAGGCTCGAGTTCATGATTTGCACAGCAGGTGTAATTGACCCCAAGGATATCTGTGTGGGGGGAAAAAAAATGCCTGGTGGATAGTTATATCTAAAAGCATTGATTATACAGTAAGTAGAGTTACTGTATTGGGAAATAACCTTGCTATTTTGAATTAACTAAGAAAATGTGCTTTTCAGAAAGACTGGAGGGGAGGTGCTGAAAATGGCAGCTAAAAGGAGAAAACAATTTAAACTGCAACTGAATAACCACAGCAAATAGTGACATTGGCTCCTCTTTTGATGGAAGCTTCAGACTTCAGATAAGTCTTTCTCTTGCAAGAATATAAACGATCTTACCTGAAGACGATGCAAAACTTCGCAAGCTTTTGCTTGAAAAAGTCATCAGCCTTTTGTGTCTAAAGACAAAGCCATGGGAGTGGGAGATGCACTAAAGCAGATAACTGTATGCTATAATGGCTCACTGTACCTTTGACTTTCAGTTCTCTTGCTGAACTGCCTGTTCCTCTTCTGCTAGGCTGCCTAGCCCTTCTGCAGTTCAGGTTCTCTTGACATCAGCAATTGTAGTTGATACCAAATTTAATTCCAGACTTTTCTCTGCCTGATCTCTTTCCCTTTCACCCATCCTTTCTGCTGACACTTTTAGCAGTATTTGAGGGGGGGGGGGGGGAATAATGGTAATGTTCTGAAGTTAAAGTAACCAATGTAGGTGCACTTCTGAGATGTTGATTGAAAGAAACTATGGTAGGTCAAAGTATGATTATGTACTAATGGGCTAATGGATGCCCTGAGTCCTTGGAGCTGCTTTGGACCTACTCCAGGCACCATTAGACAAGTACCATCTGAAATAGTCCTGACTTGCATTAGAAGGAATAGCTTCCTTAAGAAACCACATGGAGTCATAAAGGTATTAGTGGGGGTTTTCTGCTGTTGATTTTTTTATTACCATTCAGAGCATAATGTTAATAGTCAGACCATCTTAATTTGAATATAATGCATGTATTCCAATTCCTGAGACTTTGAGCAAAGAGGAGGGAGAGGAAAAAAAAAAGCATATACTTACCGGATACAGAAGTAAACTTGAATCTGAAGGGACCACATTAAGTACTATATGTAATCCGGGAGTTGACTCTGTTACTCTGGATGTTTTAGACAAGAGTCTGGGAAGCTGAGCACTTATATTATGTGCCCAGGTATAGACATGCCAAACTTTGCAAAGAAAATTGGGAGGATACTTTTTTATATCACATACCTTGAAGTCATCTTAACTCTAGTTGACCAAGTTGCTGCTAATCCAACTAAAATATTTCATAACATTCATTTATACCACATCATATTTAAAAAAAAAAAAAGGCAGGAAAACAAGTGAAATAAAGTGATTCTAAGCTTCCTACACAATTTGCATAAGACAAGGTTCTCTGCCCCTGTCTGCATGTTGCTTCATGTAGGGCTTGAAACTCCATCATTTCATTTCTTGCAAGTTTGTGTCAGTAATAGCAGACTCCAAATGGAAATATTGGTGGCTTTTATAACTGGAATTTTGGAAACGTCTAGAAAATCAAAAGTATTTTTAATCTTTCCCTTGAAACTTGCTGCTTCTCTGAATTTAAGCATTGTTTCTTTTCCTTAGATATGAGAATTTAATTTTGAAAGATCAGACATTGTTGTCCATGCTTGACTGGCGCAATTTAAGTCATAAACAATGACCCCTATATCTAGGTCTTTTTAATAACTCCTCCCCTCTCTTTTATAACTTTGAGTCTGAAGTCTTTTTACTGAAATTTCTATTTTCTGTATGTCTGTGCCTTTAATGAGTGTATTTGTTTTGATTGACAGTTGCTTTAGACTTATTGAAATACTTGATATTTTCTGAATATCCTGCAATATTTGGTGCAAACTGGGGAAAAAAAAAAAAAAAAAAAAAAAAAAAAGCAACTGAACCAAGAGGAAGCTGGTATGTGCTTCCAAAGAAGTGTCAAAAGCCCATTTTTTAAGGTTGAAAGTGAAGTCCCACTGTGCTTTACTGGAGCAGTAAACCAGTGAGGCTAAAGAGAATAGTGATTAAGGACTACTGTGCATAGCACTCACTCTATCTCAGGATAGCGTCAGTTCTATTAAAAGAGTTCGTATCTCACCCTGATTAGTATCAGGAAATAATTAAAATATAATTCTCATTGTTAGAAATGTTATTGAATCATTTGAAATCTGTCAAATAACTGCCTTCAATACTGATTGTTGCCATAAATAAACTAACAGGATAATATTGTGTCTCTGATACTTTTGTTTATTCACGTTGGACCCTACTACCAGCATAAGTGCACGCTTGTTTTGTAAATGCAGGTGAAGGAAAAGATCTGGGTATTTATACAAGCTCACAGGCCAGCAAGACCAGTTGTTCTGTAAGGCTGGAATTCCAGAAAGTCACCATTTGAAGTCAGCTGGTCAAGGGATAAAAGATGGAATTCAACCTAAGCGTAAGATGTATTTAACTCCGAGTAGTTGGTACAAATAGATCAAAGGTGGCTTTTTGTGTTTCACTCTCGGAATTGCTATACTCTTATTGAAATGCTTTTTATTTACAGCGTAGGTTAACACATGGGGCTAATTTCTGTAACTACCTATAATATGGGTTATTTTTTATCTTCGATTAAAACAACAGATACCATGACAAAGTTATGGCATTTTTCCTTGTAGGCCTGTACAGCTAGTTAGAAAAGCAAGCTGACAATTACTGCCAGCTATGTGATCAATACTGCTGCCCTCATTGTGTCTGTGATTGCCTGGCATAACTGCTGGGTAGTTTTCCATATCTGTGGTCAGTTACAACATACAGAGGAGTATAAAATGATGCCACCAGCGTGATGCAATGCTGCTGCACCCTTTCAAGTGAATTCTGAGCATAGCTTTTCCCTGCTTTTTCCAATCTGAAAGAGCACTGCGTGTACTGTGAAGTTGCTCCGTCCAAACTGAAGCACCCTTTTGTTTCCCAAATTGGAAAACTTTGAAAAAACACAGATTAAATTCTAATTTGAGCTGATGATAACACTTTTCAATAGGACCTAGAATTCCTTTTAGCCTTTGCGAAATCTGAAGATGCATGGTTTTATTGTGAAGTGAAGCAGTGGTGCATCTCAGGTTTTCTACAAATTCTGCATATCAGATTACAGTGGGGGAAAAACATGTCCTGAAAGGGAAATGAGTTTCAGGTTTATATCCATGCTTCTTCTAGTTTGTGTCCTTCCTCACTCATGTTTTCGCCTGTAATAGCTGTGTCTCAGAAATGTATTCAGCTGTCACATTTCCTAATAAGTCAGAATTTTATCTGAATTTGGTTTAGTGGATTTTTTTTGCTCATGAAATGGAAGTAATATTTTAGCCAGAGAATAGGTCTCTTGAGTTACACATCTGATAATTCCACTTCTCTCCATTTATTTTTGAGTGAGTGCATCCTAGGAGGGAATAGTGAACCAAGGAAAGACTGTGAGCTTTTTGCATCAGGATGAGACACCTTCAGCAGCTTTAAATAGTATTGCAACAGGCTCTTCGTGCATTGAAACATACTCATCCATGTAGTGTAGTCTGTCACCAGTATAGTAGCTGTGAGTCAGCACAGTAAGTGTCCCGGTATGAAGCTGATAGTATAGCAGGTGGTTTTGGTTAGTATGTCACTAGCATGTGCTGTAGTGAAGACGTATTATTCATCCCACAAGTCCCTGCTGAACACTTGAGATGGGCTGTCAGTTCTGAATTTACTCCTGTGCTTTTGAAGCTAACCATATGGGGTGTGAATGTAATTAAAGGATTACTTTTGCAG
>JANIJG010007062.1:40976-67142 GCA_024611175.1 Megaceryle torquata | reverse complement strand
AACGGTCACTTTGCAAGTTGTTGCAGGCCCGGAGAAAAGACTTAACGTGTTGTTTAAAAAATAAAATTTTACAAAAAAAAAAAAAAAAATATATATATATATACTTGGTCAACACAGGGAAAACTGATAGGATGCTTTTCTCAGAATTACATACAGTGCCAGAATAGCCTCTGGAGGCTAAACTGATGGACTGAATTTTAAGACAGAAAGAAGGTTTTCTGGAAGATAAAAAAGTGTCCTACCTTGGTTTCAATTGTATGTTTGCTTTATTTTGGAATCCTGGAATGTTGGGGGTTTTTTTGCCAGCCCTGGTCACTACAATAAACCTTGTCTTCAGAGGACCAAGACTAGACAGCATACTCCACATGGGGCTTCACAAATACAGAGAGGTAAGTAACCATCTTCCTTGACCTGCTGACTATGTGCTTAGACTAGTAGGTAGTTGGCCCTCATTGCTCTAAGGACACACTGCTGACCCGTGTCCAAGTATTTATTTACTTGATTCCCCCAGATACTTCTCTGCAGAGGCTAACACTTGTTCTCTTCTTTCTCAGTTCCTGTGTTTCTTAACATATGGGTCAAGTTAAGCTTCTGTAATGGAGAAACTGAATCCTGTTATACGCTTCAATACCTAAGTGTACTGTGCATATAGGTACGATAGGTAGTGGTCACGAAACTGACCTTGATTGATAAGTGTCAACTCTCTTACAAAGTGCAAATTTGCTTTGTTCAGTCACACTGTGAGTTTGTGTTTTATCTGTTGTCATGCTGTAGGTACATAGTTCACTCTTTACTGCCATGGTAATGGATCAAAGGTTATCTGCAAACCAGACAGTTATGGTAGGTGCAGCTTAAGACTAACTCAGCCACTTAATAATGCCTTTAATATTGCTTAATCATATTCAAAACCCTGCTCTAGCTAAAATATTTTTTTTAAAACAGTGTAATTATTTGTGATTAGAAAAAGGAGCAATGGTGCAGTCACACTTCATTGCCGCTGTTTCTTCATAAATTTTGTTGGAAGGACAAAATCACTTTAACAAGTGGTCACATAACATGGCTTATTGTAACATATAGCTTCATTACAGGATAACTAATAGTAAATCTATAAATTTATGAATCTGACTGTTTTTTTACCTTTATTGCAGGTTTGGGGTAATTAATTTGTAACTATGACTTTTTACAGAACTTTTCCCAGTTTTCCCTGTCTCTAGCTTGGTAGGCATACTAAACTTACTTTGTACAATAAAATCACCTTGCATGCTTCTGTCTTGGAGTCTGCTTGATTTATTGTTGTATTGTGATCTTGAAGGGGGAAGTGTTTGAAAATCCAAGCAACCTGACACTGACCTCTGTCTGCTGTTCTGCAAGTGTCAGTCCCCAGTGGCAGAACTTGAATGCAGTCTGGTTTAGGTTAAGGACAGGTGGATTTTGCTCAGAGTTACCAGAGCACCCAGTTTGAGGATCTATACAAAAGCAAGTTATGTTGAAGGGTCAAGGGTTATGAGTGAAAATGGAAATGACTTGTTATTTGTCAGAATAATGACAGATGTACCTCTTTGTGGGTACCAAGTCTAGTTTTGTTTTAAAAAAAGGCAATATATTGTATAAACGCCACCAGCCCCCATACTCCACCCTGTGAAAACAACCCCAGAAATCAGCATGGTGGGGGTTGGTAACAAATAGCGAGTTATTTGGTGTCAGAAATTTAGTCAAGGGGGAGGCATGGTCCATTCAGAACTGTGTCATTTTAAACTCCGTTTTTCATTCTTTTCTTAGCTGTTGATCCACTGCTGTTTCTGAAAACAAGATTTGATCTTCTGCTTTCTTGACCTGCAAGGAAAGTTCAAAAATGCTGTTTGATTTTTCCTGTGAGTGGCTGAGTCTGAAGTAGACACTTTCTTCCCATTTGTAATGCTAGCAGTGGAAGATGGCTGTTCCCAGACTTTACTGAAGCAGCCTGAAACTGACAGGGCAAACAAGCTTGTGAATGATGCGATCAGCAGGGAAAGGGGGACAAGGAATAGTTTTATATTGCTAGTTAAACATTGTAATATCCAGGCAGACTTCTGTTGGAAACTCACTTAGGTAGTATTTATGAACCTGGGGAAAAATGCTGTCTAAATTAACAGCAGCAAATGAAAGCATGGCTGATGAGTTACATAAGCTCTAAAGGAAATCAGAGAGAACACAGGCTACTTGTTGCTTTAGGTTTAACAGATCTTACACTATGTGTACTTTCAAGTCTTACCAATTGCTTAGTGTAACTTTGAATTTTTTGTGTAGATATTTTATCTGTAGCAAATCTAAATAAGTAGTGGCCACACTTCCCAGAGAGCTGAAATGCTTTCATCCTCCCCGTTTAGATGATGGGTAGATCAAAAGCCTAGAAAGTGGAACATTTCCCTGTTTTTACAAATGTTTGAGCTCTAGGGGAGGTGGGTACATGAAAAATGTCGCAGTGAAATCTGCTGGGACATATGGAGTACTTAAGTTCTTTAAATTTAAGACTAGAAGGGTATCTCAGGCTGTGACAGTGAGCTTCCCCACTGTCACATCCAGTTGCTCTTGTATTCACTTTTACAGACTGGCATTGCTTCATCTGTAAAGCTTATGTCTAAGTCTTTCACAAAACATCTGATAGCTCTACTATTTCCAGTTTACAGGTATAGTTGGTAAATCCTTCCTGTTTACTGCTAAGATGAATTGTCTTCAGTTTGAGTTTTTTCCTTTCTGGTGTCATGGTTGTTGCCTATTAGTGCATCTGTACACAGCAGTTGTATTTCCCCCTTGCCCTGCACTGAACGGGGTTCAACATGTTGTGCACTCTCAGTGATGCCAGACTATTGGATGTAACCACCAAAGAGATAGAGTTCCTGAGCCTTTCTCTGTCCTGCTTTGTTGTGAACACTTGTTACTTAAGCTTTCAAATCTCATACCTAATACCCCATCAAATCCTACACATAACATCCATGTTTTAATTAGTAGGGTTATTTATTGAACTGTAGAAGGGTTTTTTCCCATTCAGACACATGGGAAGCTGCATGTGGTTCTTTAGCCACATATGGTGGCATTGTAAGTGTTCCTAGTGGCTAGTGGAGTAATTAACATGGCTTTATTTATTTGAAATGGGTTTTTTTGGTAGGAGGAGAATACATGAGATGAACATGGAGGCATTAGGATGAAATTAATTCCATCAGAGTGGCCAGGAAGTCCTGCAGAGCAGACTTCTACTTGAAATCTGACCAATTGCTAACATGAACTCAGTAGCATTTCTAATGCCACTGGCCTGTAAGATGCTGTTGAACAGAACACCTGAAGTCAGTCAGGTGTTGCTGGAACTGTAATTGCCCATTTGCTCCCATCCAACTTTCTTCTGTAGCCTTTGAAAGGGACCTGTTGTCTGGGGGTTAGTTAACAATTTGTGCTGCTTTTAAAGCCTGATTTTTTTTTTTGTCTGCAATAGATATTTTGTGGTCACCAAGGATAGGGATGGGAGGCTGGTAGTTGTAACAGCAGTGATGTCTTTGGATGGGACTTGAACAGCATGCATCAGAAATGGAAACTCTGTTGTTTTACTGTAATTTGTTTAGACAGCTCCACTGTTAACAGTGCACATAGGAACCAAATGAGCTTCCCCAAGCATTTTGCACAGTAGAGGTACATCCAGTGGAGAGCTGGGGTTAGCTTGTGGTATGAGGGCCTGTAGGGTTTCTGTGGCAGGAGAGGAGTCACAAAGCCAACGACCACTCTGAAATGGGAAGGTTTCTCCTGATGGACATCTCCTGTTTTATACAAATAACAAGGTTTTTGCTAGACAGGAGAGAGGATTCATCACCCCCATTAAGCTGTCTGGTGGGCAGGAAACAAGGTGTCTATCACTGCTCCAGTTAATTTCTCAAAACAGAAAAGCTTCAGTAAGGGATGTTGGGAGCCAGACTAGAAGTGACTGAGTAGCCATTATTAATCCCTGGGTTGAAGCACATCAGTGCAATGAAGGCAAAAATTGCTTGCAGATGACTTGGTGTTGATTTTTTTTTTTGTGCTCCATGATACGTATTCTCATTTTACTTATTAATTCTCCTGAGGTTTTGTGTCTCTTCAGAAAATAGGAATAGATCCCTGATTTATTGAAGTATGAGGAAATACCAGCAGTTTACAACTTTTTCAACATCGATAACTCTTTCCAGCCCAGGCAGAGTCATGGTAATTCTGTGTGATTTTATGTCATTTAATGCTTTGTGGTGGCTTTGATGTCCGCTGCAAAACAGGTATCACTTTGCAACTCAGAGGTGTCAGTATTTCACTACTGGGCAAGTTAATAGATGTTTGAATGTGCTTCACCAAATGTACAGACTGTCTTACGATCTTCCAACAAAGAAAACAGCCTAAAGCCTAGGTGCTAATTCTTGTTATTACAAAGGAGTAGGTGTCAGAGGAATGATTGAGCCAGACAATGGGGAGCAAGTCCTGCTGTAACATGGCAAGAAATAAATGGCACTTCCCTGGTAGCCCAGCTCCATTTAGATGAGGGTAGAACGTGAAATGTTATAAAGCCCCATGCCATTCCTTTTGACTGGTTTTCTAGCATGTCTGAAATAATGAGTCAACACATGACTAATCAGCTGCAAGCCTCATTCCAGAGAGCCAGCTACGCACTGGGCAACGCTAAACTTGCCAGTCGCTGAAGCACAGCAGAAGTTAGACAAACAGCTACTGTCTCATAGAATTTGCAGCCTGAGTGCTCTTGCTGCTCGTGTTGCCAGCTATGTAGAAATCCGAGGGTTTGTGGGTTTCTTCTTTCTGAAACTGAACTCCACGTATCAATGTTGCCATGGAGAAGTGCCACATAATCATCCAGGTCAGAAAATGAACTAATTAATTGCAGAAATGTAACTGTAATAGTGATAATAACCCTGGGATACAAACCAGTTACCATTAAATTCAAATAGCGATTTTCACTGAGGCAGTATTTCCTTCAGTATAATTTAGTGATGCATGGAAGTTTAGGCAGTGATGGATGTGTAACCAAGAATGTGGATGCTTAGCTAGTTATGAGTGAACAGACACATCTGATTTCTACCTTCTTCTGTCCAGATATGGACTTAGAAAAGTGAAGAAAGGGTTCTTTTTTGCCCAGAAACAAGTGTGTGGTTGGGTCACAAACTTGGTAACTGAAGATACGCAAAAACCTTTCTTTGTTGTTTGTCATTTTATTATTGCTCTAAACATGATACACTGATGCAAGGAACTTGCTGATTGCCATGGGCTTTCTACATAACTGTTCTCCCTCTCCTTACTACTTATTAACCCTATTCAGTTCTGACTAGGAAAATCCTTAGTCCTGTTTGCCTGTTCTAAGTTGCTTGCTGAAGAGCATTATTAAGGGGCAGCTTTTAACATGTTTAAATAGAGGTGTTACTTTACTAGAGGTGATGAAAAATAGATCACAAAATGCATAAAGTTAAATTAATTTGGGGAACTGCATATAAAATGTGAATTCTAAGGACTTTGAATCATTAGGATGAAGACATTGAATCTCATATCAGGAGCGCAGCAAAAATCTCAAAAGGCTGGAGAAGGAAGTAAAAGGTCAAGTTGTTCGTAATTTGAAAATGAATTTTTAGTTTTTCAAGAAAGCAGTTAAGCATAGGAGGCAGCCTGCCTTTTTCTGCAGTGTCCCAGGGAAGAGAAAAAGGGGAGATGCCAGAAACAGTGTATGGTTGGTGCATCAGAAGGGAGCTGGGATGCCCTTTCATTGTGCTCTCTGCAGCTCAATACAGGTATGTTCATCAGTCACAGAACCACAGAATCTGGAACCACAGGCTGGAAAAGACCTTTGAAATCATGAAGTGCAGCCTATGTCCCAACACCACCATATCAGCTAGACCATGGCACTAAGTGCCACATCCAGCCTTTACTCAAACACCTCCAGGGACAGTGATTCTACCACCTTCCTGGGCAGTGCATTCCAATGCCTGATCATCCTCTCCTTGGGGAAACGCTTCCTTACATCCAACCTAAACCCTCCCTTGAAGTTTCAGGCCATGCCCTCTCGTCCTGTCACTAGTTGCCTGGGAGAAGAACCCAACCCCCACCTGACTACAGCTTCTCCTTGGGTAGTTGTAGAGAATGATGAGGTCTCCTCCAGGCTCAACAGCCCCAGCTCCCCCAGCCTCTCCTCAGAAGACTTTCCCTCCAGTCCCTTTATCAGCCTTGTCACTCTCCTCTGGACCTTCTCCAGCACCTCTATCCTTCCTGAAGTGAGAGGCCCAGAACTGCACACAGTACTTGGGGTGAGGCCTCACCAGTGCTGAGTACAGGGGCAGAATTACATCCCTAGACCACTGGCCACACTATTCCTGACACAAGCCAGGATGCCATTGGCTTTCCAGGTCACCTGGGCACACTACTGGTTGTGTTCAACTGGTTGTCAACTGCTACTCGCAAGTCCCGCTGTTCCAGGACTCTCTCCAGCCAGTCTTCCCCCAGTGCTGCAGGGAGGTTGTTATGTGTGTGTATTTTTCAGTGCAGAAAAGGGCAAAGAGCATTTCTGACCTGATGTTCAGAAATGGCTTTGAAGCAAAGAGATGGACTGTTTTGGACAGATACAGGGATTTGTCTGTTCTGGATATAAATCTAAAGTGGCACATGTTGTGCTTGTCTAGGCCTGGTTTTATGTCCTGCATCTCTACTCCTGCACCTCAGTAAGAAATGTCAGTCTATAGTTACAGTAGAGCCTGTATTGGTAGCATGGAAGAATCTGCAAAAGAAATATCCAAACCCATTTCTGCAAAATAAGAAAAACTTGAGCTAATCAGAAGGCCTGCAAGAAATCCTTCATAATGCCATGATATGTTAAGCAGGAGGGTTGTACAGCTCTTCCAAGTGCTGGGTAAACTGAGAATTTACCCAGACTGGCCAAAGATGTATTTCTGCAGCTGCCTCTGTGTTTGAGCTTCATCTTCAATTCTAAAGGCAGATTTATAAATGCCTAATGAGATCTGTCTAGTCTCCAGCTGTGTGCGCCATTACAAACAGTGCTGACCTGCCTCAGCACTCTGATGGCTGTAAAGAGGAAAATGCACTAATGAGGGATCTTGGCTGTGTTTTCTGACCCCCTTCCACAAGCTGCCTGGCTGGGCAAGGAGGGATGCAGGAAGGAAAGCTGGGTGCAGGAGAGTGATGTTTGCTATGAGCATACAAAGAAGGCTGCTGTGGGCAGAGCTTGGATCTTAGGGAAGATGATGTCCTCCGAACATCCCTAGCAGGTGCCTTGATTAGACTATTCATTCTGGGGAAGTGTATTCATCTGGGAGGGCAAGTCCTCTATCTGTGGATGCTGCTAGGCTGAAGCTGTGAGCCCAGGATTGTGTGCACCCAGAGTGACTGACTTCAGATGGAAAACCTGTGATGCTTCTGCTCCAGTGGGAAGACCTGGCTTGTTGCTGCAGTGAAGTTACTAGTAAGTAATTGGATTAACCATCATTGGTTAATGTATTGAACTTGTGAGGCAAACACTGTTTTATCAAGACTTTGTCATACCAGTGCTTGAAAACCTAGTGATTTGTATTGAAGTGGAGCAAAGAGGGCACACGAGGAGAGCAGACATTTGCAGAGCATCAGCTCTTCATATTTGTAGGTTGACTTAATTCTAATAAATTGCTTTGACATTGACAGAAAGAACAGCAGGTGCCTCTTTGTCATAGTTGTTTGCTTTTTCAGACCAGTTGTTTCACAAGTGCCAAAGGAAACACTGCCAATGGGAGTTAATTTATGTAGGATTCCTGTTCCTTATATTCTGTAGTAATGAGCTTAAGGTATTACATTATCCATTCCTGGTACAACACTGAGAGGGATGATGCTTGGGACTATGTGGAAAAAATGACTGGAGTCATTGAAACACTTGGGAGGTGTCTTTGTCACAGACAACATTTGACTACAGATAAGTAAATAACAGAACAAGAAATCTTCAAGATGCTGCTGCTTGTGGTTAAAGAGCCAAGTTAGTATAGAAATGAAAATTAATACATACAAGGAAATGGGGGAACTAACACTGCACCTGTGCTAAACTGAACTGGATGGGTCAAGTTGTTTCTATTGACTGTGAAATAAATTAGAGTTCTAACTAAGATGGTGTTGGAAAGCACGTGTCTAGAGGCTAATACAGCCTTTGTGCTGGTAGAATAGCCCTGTTGGAATCAAAGCTAGGAATTAGCTGCCCTAGGTGAGCTCCTTATACAGAACAGCAATAGAAATGCTGAATACCAAATCATACAGTGCCACGTGGTAATACAGTAACAAAGGGAGGCAGCAGTCACTTCTTGTTGTCTAGCCAGATAAGACTGAGAGGTTTGTACCACTGTGGCTTCCAGAGGCTAAACCAAGTTCAGCATTGTCTTGCTGCAAACCAGAGAGATCTCCTGGAGTCTATCCCTCCCCCATCCTGTATCACGCTGTCTCATGGCAGTCCAGACAGCTAGCAGGCTCACAAAAAAATCTTCCATGGGAACTGAAAGTCCTCCAGTATTCTTTAGATTTGTCTTTGCATCATGTATCTTCTTTAGGGATTGTTCTCTGAACAGAGTAGATTTGTTTGTGCCAGCAGGCAGGAAAACCTGAAGAGAGTCCTGGGCTAGTTTGTTAGCAGAAAGTTCTTCACAGGAGCAGGTGGAGTAAAAGATATTAAGGTACAGATGTTCTCTCACATATATCTGTTAACAGATTATTTATTTTGGTTCTTGGAATACTTTTCATAGTCAAGTTAACACTTTTAATTCACTAATATATGATTTCACATATATATTTGACACTGTCCCACATGACATCCCTATCTCCAAATTTGAGACACATTGGTTTGATGGATTCACCACCCAGTGGATAAGGAACAGGCTGGATGGTTGCACTCGGAGTTCCAGTCAACAGCTCAATGTCCAAGTGGAGATTGGTAATGAGTGCTGTTCCTTAGAGACTGGTATAGGGACCGGTACTGTCTCACGCCTTTGTAAGAGACATGGACAGTGGGATCCAGTGTACTCTCTGCAAGTCTGAGGGTAAGGCCGGGTTGTGTGGTACAGTTGACACACTGGAGGCAAGCGATGTCACATGGGCCTTGGCAGGCCTGAGAGGTGGCTCTGTGCAAACCTCCTGAAGTTCAACAAGGCCAAGTGTAAGGTTCTGTGCCTGGGTTGGGGCAATCCTAAGCACAAATACAGGCTGGGCAAAGAGTTGAGCAGAACTGTGGGGAAGGACTTGGGGGTACGGGTGGATGAAAAATGGAATATGAGCCCACTCACGGGCCAGAAAGCCTAATGCATCCTGGACTGCATCAAGAGAAGTGTGGCCAGCAGGTCAAGGAAGGTGATTCTCTCTTCTCTGCTCTGAGACCCCACCTGGAGTACTGTGTTCAGCTCTGGGGCTCCCAGTGTAAAAACGATAGGGAGCTGCTCAGACAGGTCCAGCAGAGGGCCACAAAGATCATTGGAGGGCTGGATCACATCCCCTGTAAGGACAGGCTTAGAAAGCTGGCATTGTTCAGCCTGGAGAAAGAAGGCTGTGTGGAGAGCTAATAGCAGCCTTCTGCTACTTAGATGAGGGGTAACAGTTTTAAACTGAAAGAGGGTAGGTTTAGATGAGATAAAAGGAAGAATTTTTTCACTGTATGGGTGGGTGAGACACTGGACATGCCTTATATTAATCTGCAAATAAAGAGATATGATTAGTAAAATTTCAATAGGATAGATGCAGACACTTAATTGCTGCTTCTTTACTAAGACCTGATACAAACTAATTAACTCTAATTAGAATGACTGGCCCTTGAAATCTTTCTTGTAGGGAGACCAATAATTACTGAAAGAGATAGAGTATGGACTTGAGCAGAGTTAATCTAGTTACCTAGTTAGGCTTTCAGGAATTAATTTCTATCTCAGCTATATATTTGAAAATACTCCATACCTTAGCAATTCTTCTGGGGACTAAAAGTGGAGCTATTTCTCAAAGTAAATGAACTTCATTGATGTAATACTTGGGATTTGTGTTGCTATACCCAAGATAAGAATCTGGCCAGGAAATGCAATACCTCAAAACTAAGTGCAATTAGAAGAGACTGCATGATGCACAGACAGGTGAAAACAATGAAATGGGGGAGAAAAAGTAAGTTTCCATGGGAAGTTCTGAACCTTTTCAGAAGTTCTGGTTCATTTCATCAGTTGGCAGAAAAGCTAAGCGTGTGTCAGTAGCTGAGATTTATTCCCCATGAAGATGCTAAAAGCCCACTGGAAATTACAGAAAAGCTCTTTAGAGGACAATAGTGTCACAAGATGATGTATTCTGCTGCCTAGATGCTGGGGTTGAATATAGGCCTCTAACCTGTATGAATCTGATTTAAAATCTCCTTCCCTACCAAAGAAACAAATCTATTAAATTGATTTGTTTAGGCTTGAATCTTTAACAGTTATCTCTTGCAAATCTTAGCAGAATGATCTCAGAACTCAAAGGAACACAGTATGTGATTGCTATTGTATTAGGATATGGTGGACTCCAGGGGTGGTGCTTGTGGCAACAGTGCAGAATTTTAAAAATGTGAACATGCAGCCATGTGCATGAAGAACCACTCGTCAACAGCACTGAAATAAAAGTTAACCAAGGTAATACTTGCACAAATCATTGGCTGGTAGAAAACCTGTCCTCCAGAAAGTTTTCCTGTAATCTCCAGTGAGCCTTTAACTTTAATAATAAAATAAATCTTAGCTATATGGCAAGTCTCCTACTGAATTATTTATTCACTTCCAGCACTTACTTGCTCATTTTAAATCCTGTGCTGTGATGGATTCATCAAGGAAGCTGTCTTTATTTAGTGTGAGCAACTGCTCAGACTGTCCATATTGAAGCAGTTTACTTTTCCTTGAAAAGAGGATATTTTGGAAGAGGTGGTCTTCTTTTCTCTCATCTTTGGCCTTTTAGGTTTGGAACCAGTGAATAAAGCAAGAGGAAATATGGTGCAGAAAAAGTAATGGAATTTAGCTCAGAAACGAAATAGCAGCTGTACAAGTGTGGGATCCTGCAAAAGACTGAGGCACTGGTAAAACCACATTTGTCAGTATTCTTATAAAGTCGTTATGATGGTTACATAGAAATGCCAAGGGAAGAATATGAAAGATCAATCCCTGCACATTGAAAACCCATCATGTTGTCACATGTGAAATCATGGCTTGCGATTTGGCTGAAACTGGTGGTAAATGAGTAACAGGAAAGGCTTTCAGGATAAAATTGATGCTGCTGTTTGTAAATCCTGCTGTCCAGTGCTGTATTACTGTGAGGTTGTCCCAGCAATTTTTGGACTAAAGCCTGAACCCACTTTCTGGTTTTCTGCTTGTTTATGATTTGATGCAGTTCCATTTACTGGCATTCTGACTGGTTTTTTTCTGTGTTGATTTAAACACTATCTTAACAGCTTAAGTGCCTGTTCAAGAATCTACCCTTTGTGAAGATAAATATGATGTCTTTTTCCTGTCTGTCAACCATGTCCATTCATTTCCTTTCCCTAAATCAGCATGTGGGAAGGAGGGACAAATCTTCCACAGTGTATAGGTAAGTCCAAGAGGAGAGTGGTTCTCCCCAAATAGGAAGATGTGCAATCTCTCAAAGGAGTGACATTGCAGTGTCACATCCTCAGGAAGATGTCCTGTTATTAGTGTGGCATAGTCATTATGTGTGTATTTTGCAGCAAGTTAAGTTTGGGATAGAGCTGTACCTTTTTTTTATTACCCTGCTGCTGAGTTCTGTAGTATCATCAAAGACTAGAGTAACAAAATAAAGAAGAGCTTAAATGACATAATTTGAAGTTGGGAGCTAAAAAGAAAAAAACAAACAAAAAAACAATAGGCTCCATGTTCTTGTTACTACTTTGTTGTAATTTGAGTATGACTGGTCATGACAGGCAATTCACGTGGGCTCAGGACCTTGGTCTAGGGAGGCTGATCTGCAGGCTGACAACCCATGTTGATGTGGATACTGTAGATAGCCCTGCGTTGTTGTGGTATCAAGAAGGTGCCAGGCACGCGTGTAGATCAAGTCAGTATCGTTTGAGCTGGTGAACAGCAAATTCTGCTACATGAGTAGGAGTTAAAAGGAGGGCATTAATAATCAATATTTTCAAATGCAAACTGTTTAAAGATGAGAGATCTCAGACTTCCAACCCCATTTGTGAAGGTTTCCTGCCTTATTGATAAAGGTGATGCAGTCAGTTAAATTTCACTGGCACTCTGAAGGTACTGCTTAGTGTGCTGGGCTTGCAAAGATTTCTTTGAAAAGATACTGATTTAAATCCCATTGGAATAATCTTGTCCTGGAAAGATAGCAGGATGATTATTTTTCTTTTCATTGAGCTAAAAATTATTCCCTGATAGAATTTGAATGAGGACAAATTATAGTGTCAGGAAAGCATCTTAAAATTGCTTCTACCTGGAGTTAGCAACTTCTGATGTGCCAGATAACAACTTACCTTGCCAAATTATAGAATAAGCATGCCCATAAACAATGCTAGCAAAAAGCCACTTAGCAGCCAATGAGCAGTGTGTTTCCTCTAAAAGAAGGCAGGGCTCCTGGCTAACATGAGTTCAGAGAGTGCCCAAAACTGGAGGCTGCTGCCTTTCCCCAAATGCCACAGCTTCCCACCAGTATAGTGTGTCACTCCAGTCTTCTCAAAGGCTATACTGGGCAGACATGCCGGGCTCAGCAAAGTCCAGAGATTGCTTTGACTGGTCTCTATTGTGAAGGTGTATCAAGAACAAATTACAGCATAGGGGAACTTGCCAAAAATGCAGCTCTCAGAGCTCATACTTATATAGTACAGTTACCTGTGAGGTTGAAAAGTCAAATAAATCTGTACTCTTAAAGAAATTACTCAGAGAACTGTTGCTCAGGCTGGGATAAATTTTCCTGTTAAGCCTTAAAATATATGTTTTTAGGAGAAAGGTAAGCTTTTCAGTTAGTGTAAATAATAATATGTAAATTATAATAGGTAATGCCAAAGTCCAGGCACATATTAAGAGAGATGAATCATTGTGTCTGGCTTCTTAAAAATTATTGTATTAATACTCAGCATGTATTGACATAATCTCCAGGAAGTTTTCCAGCAGTGTTTTATTTCTAACATTTTTGGATCAATAACACAAAATTAGAAATTGTACAGCTTCTTCTCTAGTGGTTACTGCTGACTAGCTCAAAAAGGATTCCAGTCAACTAATTATATTCAGAAGCTACTGTCTCTAATTGTAAGATGCTGATTAGTTATAATAATATGCTGCTGACAATTGATGAGTCATGCCAATAGTCAGATCAAGAGGTCTGAACAACAAACCTAAATATAGCAGATACAAATAAATTGGAGAATCTCAAGTCTGTTACCAAGGACATTGCTAGCACAGCTGTTGGAATACATGGGAGAATAGAATAAAAATTATTTGCAATATGAAGATGTCAGTAAACCCCTGTTGTTGCCTCTTGCAGTGATTGATCTGACAAATAACATGCAAACTTCTTGTTCAAGCATGTTTTTACCTGTGCAATGCACACTAGTGCCAGGGTGCTTATTGCACATGAAGTTTTATATTTGCTGCAGAAAAAAAAAAAAAAAAAAAAACAAAAACAAAAAAAAAAACCCCAAAAAACCATCTGTTGTCATCTTCCTATTCTACTTTTCTGTTTAACTTTTTCCATTAGTAGAAGGGGCCGTGAAAGCTCCTTCCTGAGACTTTTCAACCTCAGAGCACATATCATGGTATCTGAGTAGTTTGTAGGAGTATTCATTGGCTTTGGCATGGTTTTAGGGGCTCAAAAAGGGCACTGCATATGGTCAGCAGCTCTCTAGAGTGGAAGAGGGATGAGACACTAGTATACAGATGTCTTAGATGTTGTTGGTCACAGGCAGATGATGGAGGCTGCTGATGGATCTGTCACACACCACCTGACAGCCTCTAGCTATAAAGGAAGAAGGAAGTGCCAGCTGCAAAAATTCATGCAAGAAGACTGGAAGAAACAAAATCTAAATTGCAAGTTCGTTAAGAGAGCAAGAGCAGCTGAGCTGATGGGCTATCTGGTAAATATACAGAGGTAGATCTGAAAGGATTGTGACTGGAGTTGGTGGCAAATTTGTATGTGCAAGTTGAGTCTGGAACATGGAAAGGCAGAGCTTCATCTAACAAAACCACAATTTGCCAAGCTGACCAAACATCAGAGGAACCAATATATGTAAAAGTGCTGTGTCTATTCACTTTGCTTTATCTACTTATTTTTTAAGTGAGGGGGTGGTGTGGATCCAGATGATGCCTTTAGTGCCAGTTCTGTGTGTTTTACTGAAAAGCTATGGGCTTCTTATGGAAACCTTTTTCTTGAAACTTGAAGTGAATAAATGGCCCTTAAAGTTAATTGCACTGTTCCTTTGTATGTTGTCATTGTCTGTCAACCTTCAGCAACATTGCAATGTCTAGGTAATATGTGAATAGTGAAGAGGAGTCTCTTTTTCAAGACTTCTTATTTCTTTTCAGAAAAACATTTGCTTCTGATTTGTTTGGTGATTTACTAACCTTCAATGCATGAGTAGAGCATGGCTTTTTGGGGGTTTTTATGCCCTGTTTTTAAAAGTAGTAATTTTAAAAATCATGACTTCTCTAACTGTAAGGTATTTTTTTTATCTGATCCACCTGAGCTTGCACGTTTTACAAATTATTCCATGTTGTTGTTTTGAAGCATTAGGAGTCCCCTTTAGATCTTTATCTACAAAAGTTGTCAAAAGGTTTACAGCTCTGTTCTGAGGTCACACCTTCAGCTCTCTAGTTCCTTCCTTCCTTTATTCCTTGTGTTATAGTGGGAAAGGGGGAACAATCTGATATATCCTGAGTGCCCTGCAGCTGTAGTGAATTTCACAAAGCACACAGACATATAAATACTTCTATTTCTTGAAGAAGTCTGTATCTAACAGCCTTGTAAAGGACAAAGAAACAGAAGCTTAGTTTCCACATAAATTTAGAGCTTTAAAAATTTCATGAGAAGTACAGGAGAGAAAATACGAAAAACTTTGCAAAATTTAATAATGTTCCTTTAAAAAGTCTGTGTCTGAAACTATCTTGGTAAGTAAAAATTGCCTAACAATAGCCTCATGCTTTTGCTTACATGGCTGCAAGAGAAACGTGGCTTTAGAAAAAAATTGCTGTGAACATGTGTCAGCTCAGGTTATCTAGAAGGGGATCAGGGTTTGTACAGCCTGTCTCAGAGAGGGCTCAAAGAAGCCCCTCTACTTTAAGAATACTTGAAGAATAAGTGTTCAACAGAACAATGACTCTTTGAGCTCTAGAAGAAACTGCAACATTCGTCTGCTTCATGAAGATAATGGGACTTGCCTGATTTTGAGCATCCGTTTTTACTGCTGGAGGGTATTTCCATGCCTTTGTTTCCTCAGCTGTAGCAGATAAAGAATTTGGGCAGCATCACAGATGAATCAGAATCGGAAGTCTGAAGTGAGCCTGTCTCTGGAAAGAGTGTGCACTGACTGCTGCACAGGAGCTTGACTTAGTCACGTGAATGTGGGTACTCTGGAGGTTATCATGGAGTACAAGTAGCTAGCTGATGCTGGTCGTGAGAGGCAGAGCAGATTCTTTGAAGATCTTGTGACACTGTACAGATGATGACTGATATATTAAAAAAATATATAAATTTTATGGTAAACAGCAGGTGAAGAAGGTCCATAGGCACTAAAGCAATGGGAGGTCTCCTTACTTAGCCCACTGGTTAAATATCAAGTGGATCTATGGTTTATGTAGCAATTTCATAGCACGTTGTTCAGGTGACTGGGTTATAAGAGGGAGATGAGGAATGATGACAACTTCTACCAAATCAGGCAGTGGAGAAATAACTTTGAATGTTGTACAAAAGTAAAGGTTCAAAGGACTTGGGGGTGGAAAGTGTAGTTTTGACACTAAAGCTCCACTGAAGTGAGACAAAACTTGCTCATTCTCATTGGACAGCCACATGCCTCAGTAGGTCAGAAACATGTTTGTTTGATGTAGATGATATTTAGCTTTGTAGATAGAAGGAAGAAAAATTAATACTCAAATATTTTCTTTGAAAGTTTTGTTGAGTGAATGTCTCCTTTTACAAATTAAAAAGGAAGATGTTAAGGCAATAAGACAAATGTTAATCATTCTTGGATTGCTGTTAAGCAGCTGCCTTATTCATTGCTTTATTTTCACTAGGGGCCAATGAATTGCAATTACTTTTTTTTATATAGCTTCATCTGCCTGAGCCCACTTGGAAATGGAAATCTCAGCTTATTAGCAGGAGGCCACTTTAAAATGCTCCACCTTGCTTGTCTCTGGCTCAGCACGACCAGTATGAAGAGAAAGCATGTATTTTTTTTCTTTCAGATAAACTCAATAGAAGGGCTGCTGTTGAGTTCTGTGCATGAGAGTCACGCAGTGTGGACTCAGGACCTCATGTTATGTGGTAGATTGCAGATTCACTTCAAGCAGTCTAGGAGGGTAAATGTTGTCTGTGTGTGGGAGGGTACACATAGCTTGACTGGAAACTTAAGGTCAAACTGTTTCATAAGGTTCCTGTTGCTTGCTTTTTCCAGCTGGGATGCTTAGACTAAGATCTCTTCTTCAGTACTGCAACATGTGTGTTTCCCTCAGAACTTTCTTCTATGAAGAAACCTCTATGACTCAGCAAACATATAAAAATGAAAAGGTAATTAACTTGGCAAGTACTCAAAGGCTCTTAAGGTTGAAGAAGGGATGGAAGAACATCTTCACATGTGAGTAATCTTGCTTTTTGTTGTTGTTGTTTTTTGGGGTTTTGTTTTTGTTTTTTTCTTTTTACACTTTGTCGGCAATGGATGTTGTCAGCCTGGTGTTGCATTCTGAGTCTAAACCACAGGAAATAAACATAATGTAGGCATAAGGCCATACCATCCAGGGAAGCTTGTGGATGAATACAGCCCCTTGAAGGTTCCCAGGTCAAGATTCAAGGTGGTTTCTATTGCTGTTGGAAATTTCAAGACAAGTTCTCAGCTTCTGGAACAGGAGGTTGCATTATTGCATGTAAACCAAACATGCAGGCAACCAGGTGATCTGTAACTGAAACCAGTAGTTTATACAGAAGACTATGGGAATAGTCTGTCACATGTAAGGGAGGCTTAGCCAGGTAGTTGTGTTGAAAAGCTTTGCAAGTGCTTTCTGCCATTCTTTGAAAGAAAGTAAATGGTGCAAAAACATCGCAAGGACAATCAGTGAACATCAATTGCAGTACAACATGCTTGTTAATCCAGCCATCTTGTACCATTGGCCCCTGTGACATTTTTACATCTTCTGCACATAGATGATCAAAGCAAGTGCTCACAGAAATGAGGACTTGCTTTCCTATGCTAGTGTGTGTTCATAGGCTCAAATTACAGATAATGCTGTAAAGAAGTTTTGCAGACAGGGACCTGGGAGTCCTAGTAGACTGCAGGATGAACATGAGCCACCAATGGACCTTCATGGCAAAGGCAGCCAACGGCATTCTGGACTGCATTAGGAGGAGTGTTGCCAGCAGGCTAAGGGAGGTGATCCTTCTGCTTTACTCAGCACTGGTAAGGCTGCATCTACAATGATGTGTCCAGTGTTGGGCTTCCTGGTAGAAGAGAGACATTGGCACACTGGAGAGTTCAGTAAAGGGCCACGGACATGACTAAAGGAGTGGAGCATTTTTCATGTGAGGAACGACAGAGCCTTGACTCATCTACCAGGAAAAAAAAAGGCTTGGGGAGAAAATCTCATCTCTGTGTATAAATATCTAGAGGACTAAAGAAGACAGTCAGATTATTCGTAGTGGTGCCTACTGGCAGAACAAGAGGCGGTAGGGACAAACTGAAACACAGTAAGTTCTATCCAATTCCACAAAAGAAACCCCCACTTTTTTTACTGTGTGGGTAACTGAACACTGGCACAGAGAGATTGTGGAGTCACAATTCTTGAAGATATTCAAAGTCTGACTGGACAGTCCTTTGTGACCTACTCTACCTGACCTTGCTTGAGCAGGGGTTGGACTAGAAGATCTCTAGAGTCTCCTTCCTGCCTCAGCAGTTCTGTGAGAACAGAATGGGGTTGCATCTGACCCATGTTATATTTGTTTAAATGAGGATAACTTGATTCAAATAGAAATGGGATTAAGGTGAATAGGTTTAGCTCAAACCAGAACAACTGTTCTGATTTTGTGAATATATTTAATAGTAGAGGATCTCCTTACAATCTTCAGTCTTCTACAAGCTGCACTCTGTGTGGTGCTTGGCATAATGAGGATGTAGCCACTGCAAACCCTGCTGAGCATAGAAGAGCATGCTCTTCAATGGCTTTCTTGTTTCCACACGTCTCAAAAGATAGCTGTAGGCAATTACTTGCTTTCACATATTGGACTTTCTGGGTTGCATCAAAAATTACACTGTGCAGGCTTTTCAATATGTGTTAAGGGACTGTTTTGCCTGAAAATGTAGCTTTTCTTTCCCCTGCCAAAAGGTGGTAACATCTGCTTCTTTAACCCACTTTACAGTTGACAGAAAGCCTTTCATTTGTTTTGTGTTAGGACTTGACTTTTTCACAGCCTAGTAGATTAAGATCCACTGTATTTAGTCTCTGTGAAAGCCAGTTAGTTTAAGCAAAAGAGAGAAAAATCTCCAATTATTTTCCAGACTTCAGATATTGTCTGAATAAGCCTGTTCAGGAGAGGAAATTGGACCAGCAGCTACCCCTTCCACACTTAATTGGAGATGAACATTGAGAGGATGCTTGAAAAGTGGAATAGGCTTGTGTTGTGCTCTGCTAAAGCTGCAGTTCAGTTTTTCATGGTGTATTTCAGCAGAATTGATGACAATTTTGACTGAAATTTGGCTGAAACTTGTGCAAAGTGAGGCCGCAACAAGGTGATAAAACTTAAGTATGTGAAACCTTGTCATGAGGAGCACAAATGACAAATGCATTAATAAGCATTCAAGATCTTGAATCCAGCCATCATCAGAAAAAAGAAAAGCATATTTGGCTGACTAACAAGTGTGATAGGTGTGCAGTCAGGAATAGCATACCTCTGACTGGCTTTTACTTGATGTTTCTAAGACACCTACTTTGGAGGAGTTGCAAAATCTTCCCATTTCCAGATGCTAAACTAATGATCTCCATCACTTTCAATCTGATCTGTGCTTGTAAAAACACAGACAAATCCAATGATTCTATGAAACAAAGATTGCTGATTGAAGAACCTGGTGAGCCCCTCACTACAAGAAAGACACCGAGGTTCTGGAACATGTCCTAAGAACAATGAAACTGGTGAAGGGTCTAGAGAACAAGTCTTATGAGGAGCAGCTGAAGGAACTGGGATTGTTTAACCTGGAGAAAAGGAGGTTTAGGGGGACATTATTGCTCTGTACAACTACCTGAAAGGAGGCTGTAGTGAGATGGGGGTCAGTCTCTTCAGCCAAGCAACAAGCAATGGCACAAGAGAAAATGACTTCAAGCTGTGCCAGGGGAGGTTTAGGTTGGACATCAGGAAAAACTCCTTCACTGAAAGGGTTGTTAAGCACTGGAACAGGTTGCCCAGGGATGTAGTGGAGTCACCAACCCTGGATTTTTAAAGATATGTAGATGAGGTGCTTAGGGATATGGTTTAGTGGTGGGATTAACAGTGTTAGATTAATGGTTGAACTCAATGACCTTAAAGGTCTTTTCCCACTGAAATGATTCTGTGATTCACATCCATTTATAGCTGGATCTGGACTGTTTGGGCTTTTTTTCCTAAATCTTCTTTGCCTCCCAAGAATTTGTTTTGCTTGTAAAGGCATATAATTGTCCTTTATGGGCCTAGAAGCACACACTAGTTTTCAGTTGCTGCAACTGCGCAAAAAGCTTGAAGGCACTGAAACGTGGAGTTTTGATGTTTAAAGGTGGTGTCTCTCATTATGGCCGTGTAACCTGCTTACTATGTAAATTTAATCACTTTATAAGGCCTTGCAACTCATTGTTACTAGGCTTTGCCTGATTTTGTCTTAGCCAGCTAGAGTTTTAGTTTTGTTTTGTTTTGCTGCAACAACAATTCATTTAAATGACAAGGAAGCTATTGCATAATTTGGTTTACTCTTGCTTAATTGTGTTTAAGCATGAGGAATGACTGTAATTGTAACAAGTAGTTATTAGAATGAAACATTTATGGTTGTACCATAACATAACATGGGTTAATGTAGGCGTGGTATGACAGTAAGGGGCCACCACAAAAGTCACTGGATATGATGTAGAGGAGTAGAGGCACATGATGATAATGGAAGGGGCAACGGATAATACTAAAGGCCTTAGGGCTTTTATCCAAAGAACTGCAGAGTTGGACTAAACCAGTTTTAGTGGTAACAAAGACAAAAGGAACAGGTATCCAATTTACAGAGAGAGAGAGAGCGTTTCTCACCTATAGCAAATATGGATGTAATACCAAGTTGCATCTGAAAAAAGATTTAAAGTGTAAAATGCTACCAACTTGTTGCAACCCTGGACCCTCATTATTACCCCCCCTCCCCACACCCACCCCCCCCCCCCCCCCCCCCACCCCCCCCCCACCCCCCCCCCCCCCCCCCCGATGATTCTTGAGGCTGACTTACTATCACACTTGAGAGTCAGAGGTGCAAGGTAAGAGAGAGCACTTTTTTGTATAGCAATCGTTAACTGTATTACTGAGCTGTGCATTGTATTGTTTACATAATTGGGACTCCAAAGGTTAGTATCATTATAACTGCACTGTAATAACAGTTTATTGTATTTTAGTTAGGCTATTAAGATTTTAATTAGTCTAACAATAAATTCTTGGCTTTCCAAATGAAGCATTTTCCCATTTGCCCATAATAAGGCTTTGAGTGTAATAACTTGTCGCATAGGTACTATAAGGATTGAAGAATGATGAGTGTGTTTGCAGAGAACAAACAAAGGAACGTGCTGATGCACTGAAAGAAATCACGGAGACAACTAGACAAAGCCAGAATGATCTTCATCCTGATGACTAATGATAAAATACTTGTACTGTGTTACTGATGTTGTTTTAGCAGTCTCCTGAGAAACCCAGTGGGAGGTGCTCCTGGTGATTTATAAAAGAAGCCAAAAAAAATACAACAGCTGTCTGAAATAATTTTCCTGCATTAGGTAAAGCAGGGATATGATTGGGGGGTGGTGAGGGTGGTGGTGGTGGAATATTCAGTTGAGATAGCTTGCATAATTCATGCCAATTTCTGCTCTTGGTTTAGTTCACAGTTGATTTGCTTCATACCATTTTCAGGGAGGGGAAGCCCTAGAGGTCTGATTCTTTAATGTTCGCAGTATATTCTTGGTACTTTTTTTTTTTTCCCAGATGAATAATTTCAGCTATGTGATAGAATTGGGAAATTGCCATGAAGTTGGCACCAACTAGAGCCAGACACAAATTTAATCAAAGCCAACTGACAGGTTAGGTACAACACTGTAATAAGGAGATGTGAAGGAGACTCAATCCAGCATAGTCCATGTTGTTTCCAAACTCCCTGAGAAGTGCTCCAACTCCAGACCATGCATCTTTCTCATGAAAGCACAATTATTAACACCCTCCAGTAGCTGTTAGATTTTAGGACTATTTAGGGGTTGTACACATCTACTTTTACCTGGTGCAGGTACCTGATGTTACTGAGTAAACAATTATGTCAAACAATTTATAGTTATGTATTGTGATGATTCCTAAGCAGCAGTCAAAGCCTGTTGTGTTACTTAAATGTAATATAATGGTTTAGGCTTCTCAGAGAAGCCAGTTTTATGCTTTTAAACTTTACTGGCTTTCATTAAGACACTAGATGGAAACTGAAGATTGTTACTTAAGGCCAGAAAGGATGAAAGGTTGCTAGTTTACCTTGCATATACTTAGAAACATTATTCCTTACACTTTCAATATCTGGTCTTGAATCTGGGGAGTGTTTTATCCATAAGGTATAAATTAAAAAAAAAAAGTAAACAACTGAAGATTGAGAATGTATTTGCTGATAAGTGAAAAAAGTAAATTTGGGACTGTAACTTGTATAAACACTTGGAGACTTTCTTGCTGCTTGTAGCTAAATGGAAGGTATTTCATCCTGTCTCTGTAAAAGTCTTTTTTTAAAAAGTGGTTTTTTTTAAAAAAATCTTGATCCAAAATTAAGATTTTTCTTTTTTTCCTTCCTCGTGATAACACTGAGGAAGAAAGCTTTTGCATGTGTGTAATCAGTTCTTTTTGAAACATGTTTTAGGGGAAAAACTTTGTTAAATTATTTTCTGTGCTCAGAACTGTATTTTCTGTGTTGACCTCCAGGAATATATTGTCCCTGTTACCAGTGATAGGAACCACACAGCAGTGCAGTAGTGCTCACAGCTTCAAGCTTTCCCCTAAAGGGTAGCAATACAAGCTGTGACCTGGCTGCCAAGACGGAAGAGAAATGAGGTTGGAAATAGTACAGAAAACTCCCATGGCTCTTCCACGTGCCAGTGTGGAGGGAACAAGTTTGGATCATGTTCTTTGTGAGCATTGCTTCAAACCTTACCTTGATGCGTTCCTGGGAGGCTCATGCTCAGGATGTCAGAGGTCACTTCTTGAACAGTGCATTGCTATGATGAAGTGCCCAACTGCTACTCTTGAACAAGCAATGTGTGCATCTGGGAGTGACCTGGAGGACAGCACTAGGCTGTTATCTGGTGGACAGTGGCTTGTTTTCAGGACTTGTGACAGGCTGAGGTAAGAGGTGCTTCAGGCAGTGTCCTTGGATCTTTCCCATAGTATCATCTTGAGCCAGGAGCCTTTAGCACAGTGGAAGGGGTGAGATGTGGGAGGAGGGACAGGTGCAGCAGCAAGTGCTGAACTAGGCCTGTCTCTTTTAGGTCTTTTTAGTGTGAGCAGAACTGAGAGCCCCTCCTCACTGCAGTGGCAGCATCTGAGCTTGAAGCAGGGTAGGGAGACCCCATGAACATTGCTTCCCCCAGGATGGAGGATGTCAGCATCCCCCAGGAGGTGTGTGGTCATCCTGGTGTACTTCTGAAAGCTGAGCCTGCAAAAGGGAATGACTCTTGACCAAACACAACACTTGAATTGCTGGGGTGTATGGGAGCAATGGTGATAAGTACAAAAATGTGGTAGAGCCCCTTGTGCTCTGATACAGCCCTGCATCATGCAGCTCCCAGCACCCTGCGTGCTGGAGTGATCTGAACTCCACAGGCACAATGGAGACAACACTTCAGGCTCCATCCTTGGAGGAGGAGGTCTGCTAGGGTATAAATTTTTCATGTTTGCCTACAAATCAGGCATTTACCTGAGGTGCAAAGGAACTGATATGATCTAGAAGCAGGAGCTGGTACTTCCTTCTGCTGCACAGCAAAAGTCTTTGTTCTGTGTGCGTGGAACAGGGTCAGACCAACCTCCTTCACTGACTGCTAACAAAAAAGAAAATACTGACTTCCTTTTACCTTACACTGAACTCCATGTCATGAGGGGTTGCATTTTTTATTTATTTGTTAGCTTTGTCATGCAGAGACGGACTCTAAGGTTGAATATGATGTAAGTGCGTGCTGCATTTCTCCTATGAAATGAGGTGTCAAACTCAAAGTCTGGGGTGACGTGATCTACAGAGTGCCCTCCTCATGAATTTTCTTTAATCTAGAAAAGAACTTTTGCCTTCCAGTGATGCACCTGTTTCACTTTCCGAACTTGACAGCCATGCTGATCGAGTTCATTATTTGGTGCTACAGGAATGCAATTTAAGAGAAAAGGGAGATATCCACAGGTGCAGGTAGGTGGTAATTTGGTCTCCTCCACTGCATGAATTATTCACAGATTTGTTAGACTTTATAGGTAGATATCAAGTGATTCTTGTCTACCCAGATGAGATGAATGATGGAAACAAACATAAAAACCAGGAATTAAAAAAACATGCCTCTGTTTCAAAGCAAAAAGTCAATATATATTTTTCATAAAGATTTTGGGGTTATATCTTAAAGTTTTGGGCTGTGATAATCTGTCTAGTGAGTATGAGCAAGGTGAAGGGGTTTAACATAATGGAGAAACAGTTATGGAAAAATATCAAGGGAAATTTAACAGGAATGATTGAAGTTCGTACTAATTGGAGGCTGGTCTGACTTAGGTATATATTCTTCCTGCAGACAGTTTCTTGGAGAGAGTCTATTTTAGAGGGGGATCATTAGGCATAAAGTATAGCATTAAAGTTTTCTGCCTTGGAAATATCATTGATGTATTTGAAAATTATGACTCATTATGTTCTAATGATGTTTTGGAAGACATGAAATGAAGTACATTCCACTATGTAAAGACCTTTCGCTTTAAATTCCAGCAGATGACATTTACTGGGCACATCAGTGAAGGGACAGAAGGAAACTGGCACACTGTGCCAGTGTAATCATGGTGAAACACGTCATCTGTTTGAGTTCAATATCAGATACTACAAGAAGCCAGAGGAATCTGTAACTAAGCAGTTGGTGGAAATAGATTAATTAAAATGTCTTTATCATTCTTTATAGAAGTAGCTTTGATATTTTTTAACCTAGTCTTTTGCTGAGAAGCTGAATCAAGTGTAGCATGATAATGCATGTGAGGTGTCTGTTCTGCTGTTTGTACTTTTTTTGTGATTCATTCCTTCTGGTCTGTGGTACAAGGGTAGTTTGATTATCCACATTTCAGTTGCTGCACCTCTTGCTAATACTGCTGTGTTGTGTTGTAAGAGAATCTGCTTTGCTTTGCAGCAATGTGGCTGCTAGTCTTCCACTTCATTTTCTGAAGATAAAGATGCCAAATATGCTATAGTCGTCATTCTTGGAGACCTCTGGGGATATTTTAAGTCTGAGATATGCTTAAAGACATTGATTCCCTTCCAAAATAGCTGCTGAACACAGTATTAAAAAATTTGGCATACATCTTATAAGTCCATTCCAATAGTGTGACAATCAATGGGAACAAAATTTGGGAAGCCTTCACTGTTGGAAGTCACATCTCCAACACCAAGAACATTAATGAATCAGCGTGTTGAAATACTGGGAGTCCTTTCAAAGTGTGAGGATAAAAGCTTTTGAATCTACCTCTTTATAGTGTGAGATCTGATTTCAGGTTATGCAAATCTGTTGCATATTCACTTGCACTAATTGCAACAAAGGTGCAATATTCAATAGTATAACCAGAAGTATTCTTTATAATGATCTTAGTTGTTAGCTTACCTTCCCACTTATTCTGCAACAAAAGTACTATATCCACATTTGAACATCACACTCTCAGGAAGGGAAGTATCAATTAGAGGGAGTCTTGAGTAGGAAAATGAGAAGAGAGAGTCTGGAAAACTTGTGGTGACCCACAAGCACCTCAAAGAATAGACTGACAGGGAATGTAATAGCAACCTTCAAATGCATAAAAGGATATTGACAGCTAAAGTATTTTATTTTTTATTTTCTTCATGTACTTGACGGATAAGTGGGAGCATAGATTGCAACACAGGAGCTTCAGGATGTGGATATAAGCTCTTCAGAAGGGACAAGCAAGGAAAGAGAGTACAGAACTTGATTTCAAAGATGATAAAATTGAGTGTTTATGGGTAAGGATGAAAAGGAAGGCAAATAAGGGAGATATTGTGTTGGGAGTCTGCTATAGACCACCCAAACAAAATGAGCAGGCAGATGAAATATTCTATAAATAGCTGGCTGAAGTCTTGCAATTGCCAGCCCTTGTTTGGTACCTTGAAATCCCCAACCAGAACATCTGCTGGAAAGAGAACACAGTAGAGAGCAGACAGGCTAGGAAGTTCTTGAGTGTATGGAAGATAACTTCCTGACACAATGGTAGATGAGCCTACCAGGGAAGGTGCCTCACTTCACCTCCTGCTCACAACTAGAGAAGGACTCGTGGGAGATGTGGGCTTAGTGATCATGAATTAGTTAAATTTTCGATTCTTAGTGATGTAAAGAGGGCAGTGAGTAGAACCTCCACCGTGGATTTCTGGAGGGCAGACTTCGGACTGATCAGAACACTAGTTGAGAATGTCCCTTGGGAGACAGTCCTGAAGGGCAAAGGGGTCCAGGAAGGCTGGATGCTCTTCAAGAAGGAAATCTTAAAGGC
>JANIJG010007062.1:28822-40876 GCA_024611175.1 Megaceryle torquata | reverse complement strand
GTGAGGCACTGGAACAGCCTTCCCAGGGAGGTGGTTGAGTCACCATCCCTGGAGGTATTTAAGAAATGGGTAGACCTCCTGCTTCAGGACATGCTCTAGTGGCAGGCATGTAGGGGGATATTTTGTGGTTTTGAAGTTGTGTTTGATAAGGGTATTTAGGTGGGGTTTTTTTTGTTATGGGTATGGGTGGACTTGGTGATCTAGGATGTCCTTTCCAACCATGAATATTCTGTGATTCTGTAGGAAAATGAGCCTTGCCCTGCCCAGCAGTTGCCACAACACGGGTGTGTTATCAGCCCCTTTCCAGCTCTCAATGCAAAGCACAGCACTGGGAGGGCTGCTATGGGGAAAATTAACTCCAGCTCAGTCAGACCCAATACAGCTTGCTCATGATAAAGACATCAAAGCATCAGCAGAAGTGACATGCAATGGCACAATTACAGAGTCTGCATTAATAACAGTTGTCTTCAGTCCCTTAAAATTTGATATATTTCTGTGTTATATATAATGTATTTTTCTGTTAGAACATTGGTAGTAGATTGTACATGTTCAATTACAGTCATTTGTCAGTAAATTACCCTTCCATGTTCTGTTAGTAATAGTATTATGCAGCTGTAATATGTGAAAGCTATAATGCATACTGGGGATTTTAGCAGGCTATAAAAGCCTGTAGGAAATCCTCATGCTAACAAGCCTACAGCCTCAATAATAACCAGGTGAAAAATATGAGATGGAGTGTAGTAATTTCTGCAGAAGGTCATGTTTTCCTTAAAAAGATGTGACCTGAAAGATGTCTTTCAAGTCCAGATATCAATTTACTGCTTATGAGTGAAGGAACTTCTAGTAAGGCTGGAGATGGGAAGTTTTGCAGGGTTTCTTTCTGTTTAGTGATGGATTACAGCTTATATATCTTAGCAAATTTGAGCACAGAAATATTTTATTGAGAGAGATGAGCTAAAGGAGGTTTTGTTTGTATCTTGTGAGGAAGAGAACAATACTATTCAGCTATAAGTCTTTGTGCTTCCACATGGTTTGGCTCCATGTGGGACATCATTCTCCTGCCTGTCAAAGTTCAGCATACTTCAAAAAATTTTGATGTAACTGATATTCCTTTTGAGCAATCAGTTTGTCTGGAGACTGAGCCTTTAAATCTGGCCAACAGGAAAATTCTCCACTGAGAACTGACTGGTAGACAAACAGTACTGGACTTTTAAGTATTTCTAATATCTCTGAAGGATTTGAGTTTCCTTTATAATACCTTAATTATAAAAGCTATGCTTTTAGTATTATTCTTAATTTAATACAGTTGTTTAGTTTCTTTATGGCATGTAGATTTGCCAACATGGGCTAGCCAGAGGAGTTCCCTGCAGACTGAAAATCGTTTAGGTTGTTTTAGTATATGCTTAACTCTTTGTGTACCAATGCATGTATCACCTGATTGATTTGAATCTATCAGATAGAGATATCAAATATAGTTAGGACTTGGTGATCCTTATGGGTCTCTTCCAACTCAAGATAATCTATGATTCAATCTTCTATATAGAAAGGTTGATAACAAGGATGACACCTAAAAGTTGGGCCTCCTACTCCTCCTCTTAAATGCTCTTTCACTGTTTCAGATTCCAGCTCAGAAATAGAAGGGTGAAAATTAAGACAACCTTTAGCAGGAAGCATTTGCCTACTTTGCAAGCCCTTACTGAGCTGCCAAAACAGCACTTACAGGAGGGTAAAGAAAAGCAGCCCGTGCTTGAGACAAAAGCTGCAGCTACAATCAATGCTCATGGTGTCTTCACTTGGCACAGCTTCCTCTCTTCTAGCACAAACATCTGATGGACAAATGTCTAATCCCGGGGGGAAATTTCCATCCTGTCTGGTGCAGCTTCGCAGCATTAACTGTGCAACAGGGGAGTAAAGGTTGTTGAGTAGGAACAATGTTGCCCGTGGAGCATTCTTGTTACTCAGTTTGCTTGTCTTGCTGCACCTGCAGCAAAGACTAACCTCTGAAACACGTTTTTACAAAGTCCTCTGTGGAGGAATAAAAAAATGTGACTTTGAACAGAAGTATTATTGTAGGATAGTGTCCTATCTGCTTCTTGTTTTGATCCTGCTTCCTGAACAGTTTAGAGGTTATATGTGGTTCTGATGAATATACTGCTTTAAGTCCATCCTAGCAGTGGAAATATAATAATAGTTTTGCCTACTCATCAGTACATTGCTGATGAAAGAAATATTTGTCTTTCATGGTTGAGCATGCATGCTGAAGTCTTGGCCAAAAGCCTTTTGTTCTGTGAATGGTGAAGAGAACAGAAGATGAGAAAAACAAAGTAGGTTTGACTTCAGCCATTTAGTGTTTTTTATTGTTTTTATTTTTTTCCCCACAATTTGACCAAAATGGAAATTAAAACTGACTGTTGTTTTCTAATGTGGTCACTAAATCTGCAAGAAGTTTTCTGAAGTTTCATACTGTGGTTAATGAATGCACATAGAACCCTGGGGTTCAGTCATTCTTGTATGATATTTCCTCTCTCCAATTCTGCAATGAAAAATAGTAATAAATAATAATAATAAAAAAATCTAGAATTCAATGCTTGTTCGGAGGTTTTTCCTTTTGCTCTGAATAGGGTACTAATTGCAGAAATTTGACAGCTCTTAGGCATTCATCACTTGTACTCGCTCTTATTTTAGCTGTTTAATTTAGTTACAAAACAGTTCTTGCATTTGTTACTGTAATAATTGTCATTAACCTAGCAAGGTGCTTGTCCTTTGGCATTACTTCAGGGCAAAAATGGTTAGTAAGATAGCTCTAGTATGAAGACATAAAAATCTAGAGAATATCAGGGGGCTGGGGGAGGATGAGGAGGTGGGAGGAAGAGGAATACCAGAAGCAAGATGTCATGACAGGCATATTGGGGTGTCTGCAGTTTGAATTTATGCAAGAGGGTTATGCAATTTGGCTGTACTTCTTTATAGAGGAAGAAGACAAGGCATCAGATGCAAAAGAAATAATAGGAAGGATGAGGAAGATAAAGGCAGAATAGTATGAAATGACAGACTGTTGGGAATATTTTGGAAGCAGAACACAGCCATGTGCTAAGAGCGACATCACTTGCAGCTCATGTGAAAGCTGAGCAAAAAGTGTTTTTCCATAAGTAGGCTTCCCATTTCAGCTCGATGTATAAGTGAAAACCGTTAAAGTGTGGTGCTCCAGATAGTGAAATGGGGTTCCTGAAACACTAATTCTGACAGTAGATGTCTCCCCTACCACTGATGGTCTGCTCCTGATGCAGTGAGCTGGTGGAAGGCACAGAAAGCAGCACTGACTGCTCTGAGGGTGCAGCAAGAGCAGGGTTGCCTGAGTGTTAGGGGAATGGTGAGCAGGGGGCAGTGGTGGCGTCCTTCAGTGGCACCAAGGTAATGCCCAGGGAGCCAGCGCTTGGCACTGGCAGTCACTTGGCACTGTTTGGGGCATGCCTGTGGGGGGGTCTGGCCAAGACATGGGCCTGTGTGAAGAGCATGGGATGGGAGGGAGGAAGGGAGCCCAGGGTAGAGGGGAAAGGCAGGTCAGACAAATGAATGTTTGTTTGTGCCTCTGGGACCTGGCAGGATTGATCCTACCTTAAGTTGGGCGGAGTTAAAAGTGGGTGAGACATTTGGTGGTCAGTGTGACTCATAGCTCCCTAGTATGCTTTCTTCCTTCCAAGGCTAGATCTTCCTCTGCTTTTCCCCTGATGCTGCCTGAATTGCAAATGATTTCTAGAAGACAATGGCAGGATTTGGTTATGAATAAAAAGAAAAAAAAAAAAAATTAAAAAAGTACAGGGAGAGTGTGTGCCAAAGACAGACATCTCCTGTGCCAGACAAGACCATGAACGTCCCTGAACAGCACAGACTGGAGCTGTAGGTCAGAGAGTCACTGGGTCAGTGAGTGCTCAGCAGTTCCTTACTCATTCTTGTGTCTCTGCCAATCTACAGCCTTCTCAGGAAGGGATGGACTGTCATAATCTTTGAGTAAGCAGATACTGTTTCTGGGTTTTGGACGCTTATATGTTGTGGTTTAGTTTTAATCAAGGATCAAGATTGTTTTCCCTTCCTGCCTTTCTTGCTTGTTGTGTGTGATGGTTAACGAAGCAGGCTGAGTACAGAAAGGAGGGGCTTAAGGGTCCTGTTACATGCACTTATGTTACTGTTTCTTACAACAAAATGAGAATGAGTTGTGTGTTGTGTGAGAGGTGCCTAGAGGGCAGTCCTGGCAGCAGCTTGGGCAGTGCAGGCAGCACCCTGCCTCAAAACCCCCTTGCCCCTCAGCCCCCTGTCTCTGTCCTCCAGTTTATGTCCAAACTAATAAAGCCAGTGGTTAATCTGGACACAACAATCCCTGGTCTAGCCATTGAACTGCTCAAAATATTTTCTGTCTCTTAATTAGAATGGAGAAGCATCTTTCCTCACTTCTCAATGGAATTGGAAAAGTATTGAATGTAATTTTTCTTCTTCCTGAGAGCAGAATTTCAGTTCTGTTCCTTAAAACAAGAGTTTACATCTCATTCACAGAAAACAAAACCTTCCCTATTCACTCAACAAGAAAACAATTCAACTCTTCCTGTCCCAAGCTATAAGCATGCAAGAGCACTATATAGAGTTTATAGGTTCTGTTAGAAAACATTGGTGTCCAATTGCTTTAACTTGACCCACAAAGGAAGATGAAAGTTAACTATTCTGGGTGCTTCCATTGTTTCATTTGTTGATAAGAAAATCATCCTTTGGCACTCAGTTTGGCTGTGAAGGAGTAGGACTGCTTAATAAATATATGTTCCTTTGTAGACAGTTGCAGAATGTTATTTTTTTAGCAAATTATTATTGGTGAATCTCAGAAATCTTTATTTTTTTACTTTTTCCTTACCAAGTGGAATACAAATATTTCTACACAGCTCCTCCATACCTGGGCTGTGAAAGACTTTATATGCAGCACAGTCATTTGAATATGTGATCTCCAAGATCTGTACAAAAGTTGTAGTTTAAAAGGAGCTATATTGGTCCAAGGGAATGGAAAGGCTGGCCTATGTACAGAGAAAGGTAGCAGAAATGATCCACTGGCTTTGCGATCTAAACTGATGGCCTTTAATGGCTTTGTTCGGCTGTTGAGTTTGTGAACAATGAAAAGTCAATGGTGTTTATTCAAAAAGGATGCAATACCTTGATAAAATATGGTAATTCATCAGTCCTTGATGTTTTGGAACACAGTAAGTGTTTAGTATGATTTTTCTTCCACCTGAACAAATACTGCCATGTTGCTCTTTGGGTATGTGTAATTTGCTTCTATGTAATTTCTTTCTTTGCTTCTACCCCACTGTACTATATGTCAAGCATCTCTTAAAGAAAAGGGGTACTTATTGAAACACAAATCTGATCAGAAACTGAACTCCTTAAAGAAAAGACTGTATGCTATGGGAGAAAGTTTACAGTAGATCAAAGCAATGGCCTGTGTAATTTCCAAGTCATTCAAGCCATGAAGAAGTAATAAAAGCTTTGATTTCTACTGCTCCCATTCACAATGGGAGTGTACACAAATACACAATGAGCTATCATTGCCTCAGCTGCTTCATCTCCCATCCTTAAAGCCTCTTGAGCTGCCTTTCTGCTGGTGATTCATACTTTTAGAAATAAAGTTTAAATAAGAGTATTAATATGTATTTTGAAATCACAGTCATCAAACTATTATGCAGATAAAGAAGCAAGGTTTTAAAGGGAGAAAATTTTATCTCCTGGACGTTAAAACTTTTATTTTAGAAGAGAACTTTCAGATCAAGTCTGTCACCTAGCACTACCCAGTCACTACCCTGTCATTCAGCACCACATCTAAACATATTTAAATACCTTCAGGGATGGTGACTTTACCACTTCCCTGGGCAGCCTGTTCCAGTGCCTGTCAGCCCTTTCAGTAAAGAAATTTTTCATAATAGCCAATCTAAACATCCCCTGGCACAGCTTGAGCCTGTTTCCTCTTGTCCTATTGCTTGTTAATTGTAGAAGAGACTGATTCCCATCTCACTACACTCTTCTTTCAGGTAGTTGCAGGCAGAAAAAGGTCTTCCCTGAGCCTCCTGCTTTTTTCCATGCTAAACAAGACTGGTTCTTTCAGCTGAACCCCCTAAGAACTTGTTCTTGAGACCCTTCACCAGCTTTATTGCCCTTCTTTGGACATGTTCCAGCACCTCAATGTTCTTCTTCTAGTGAGGGGCCCAAAACTGAACACAGTATTCAAGGTGCAGCCTCACCAGTGCTGAGTATAAGGAGGACAATTAGTAGTCCTGCTGGCCTACTATTTCTGATATAGACCAGGATGCCATTGTCCTTCTTGGCCACCTGGGCACAATGCTGGCTCATATTGAGATGGCTACTGACCAGCATCGCCAGGTCCTTTTCTGCTGGGCAGCTTTCCAGCCATTCCTCTGTAAGCCCGTAACATTGTATGGGGTTCTTGTGACCGAAGTGCAGGACCTAGCACTTGGCCTTGTTGAACCGTACATCACTGGCCATGGCTCACTGATCCATACTGTCCAGATTCCTTGGTAGGGCCACCCTCAAGAAGTACTCCTTGACAAGGACACTGTACTTCTCATCTGGAGTACTGTGTCCAGTTGTGGGCTCCCTAGCGTGAGAAGATCAGAGAACTACTGGAAAGGGCCCAGCACAGGGTCACTAAGATGATTAAGAGCCTGGACCAACTACCATATGAGGAAAGGCTGAGAGAGCTGGGTCTGATTAGCTTGAAGAGGAGGCTGAGGGGGGATCTTATCAATGCTTATAAATATCTAAAGGGTGTGTGTCAGGAAGATGGGCCCAGACTCTTCTCAGTGGTGGCCATTGACTGGACTTAGGGGCAATGGCCCTAAACTGGAAAACAGAAGGCTCAACCTCAACATGACCAAATACTTCACTGTAAGGGTAACAGTGCACTGGAAGAGGTTGCCCAGAGAGGCTGGGGGATCTCCATCTTTGGAGACTTAAAAAAGCTGCCTGGACTTCTTCCTGTGTGATCTACTCTAGGTGATCCTGCTCTGGCAGGGTGGTTGGACTAGATGATCTTTCAAGGTCCTTTCCAACCACTACCATTCTGTGCTTCTGTGATGTTCCCAACTAACCTGGTGTTGCCTGCAAACTTACCGAGGGCACCCTCAATCCCCTCATCCAGATTGATAAAGATATTGAAGAGAACTGAGCCCTGGGGAACACCACCTGTGACCAGACGACAGCTGGCTTTAACTGCATTCACCACCACTCTCTAGTTCTGGCCATCCAGCCTGTTTTTTATCCAGTGAAGCATACATCCATCCAAATCATGAGCAGCAACCATTTTCTCCAGGAGGATGAAGTGGGAAACAGTGTCAAAAGCTTTACTAAAATACAGGTAGGCAACATCCACAGATTTTCCCTCATCCACTAAGTGGGTCACCTTGTCATAGAAGGAGATCAGGTTAGTCAAGCAGGACCTGCCTTTCATAAACCCCTGCTGACAGGGCACGATGACCTGGTTGTCCCATATGTGCCACATGATGGCACCCAACATGATCTGTTCCATAACTCTCCCTGGCATCGAGGTCAGACTGACAGGTCTGTAGTTCCCCGAATCCTCCTTCTGGCCCTACTTGTACGTAGCATTTGCTACCTTCCAGTCAATTGGGACCTCCATGGTTAGCCAGGACTACTGGTAAATGATGGGAGGTGACTTGGTGAGCACTTCCACCACCTGAAGAGCCACCTTCTGTGTCTTTGCAGGTTTTGATATTTAATCATTAGAAGGGATACATTTTACTTTCTGTATTTATTTTTGCTCTCACTGAGAAAGTCAATCTTATCAGTTGATTTCTGCAGGATATTGAGGATATATTTAGATAGAGGGACATTTGGGAAGGAAATCTAGATATAACGTGCTGTTATTGGCTGATCTTTGACTTTCAGATAAACGTAGTTTAGAGGATCTATCTTCAACTTTATTGTGATTCTTTTCACCCCATTTATTTATTTATTTATTGTTCTTGTGAAAGGATAATTTGACAAGTTTGTCAGTAATGTAAAACTAGCTCAAGTCAGCAGAAAAAAAGACAGTAATTACTGCTTGACTCTGGTGATCTGTTTTAATTCCAGCTAAATTTTTAAGGAGAGAAGTAAAAAATCTTTAACACTGCCATGTTTTCTGATGGCAAACCTGCTTCTGATCAGTCTCACACTGTAGACAAAGACTTTGACTAGTGAAATAAACCATCGCATTGACGACTTTACAGCTTATTGCCCCAGACTTGGGAAGGAATAGTGTTACGAGTCTGTTTGATTTGTTTTCTGAGAAGAAACTGAAGGTTTTGGCTGTTAGTCTAGAACCTTACTGAACAATGTGAGAGAAGGTTACTTTGTTTTGCCATTTTTTCAAGGGATGAGGAGGGTGTCGTTGCAGCTCAAATCAGTTTTGGAAGCTGTAGCCGTCCACTGTTTGGTCCAAAGTCATTGGACTAATGTAGGCAGCCTGCAACAGTACTGCCACATGAACATGATTTTGCCCATTACACAAAATTGCACAGAGAAAGGGTTTTCTGGAGACTGTTTAGTCCACTCCCCGGCTCAGGCAGGATCATCTAGAGCAGGTTGAGGTTGTGCAGGATTGTGACTCCAAGGATGAAGACTCCACAACTTCTCTGGGCAAAGTGCTCCAGTGTTTGAACACCACAATAATGCGGTATTACTTCTTCTGTTCAAGTATAATCTCCTGTATTTCCATTTGTATTCATTGTCTTTTGTTGACAAATCTTGACAAATTTCTTAGAAGTTCCAATGAATAAGTTGTTCTGCTGGGAGTAATTTTTTGGTTTAGGTCCTAATTTTATTTTATTTTTTTATATTTACACTCCAAACCTTTTATTTGTTTGCTAGGTTTGGTGATTCTACTTGTTCTTTGAGGCTGCAGTCTTGTAGTTTTGAATTTTCTTTGTTTTGCTGGGAATGTCTTGCCCTGTAAGGTGAAGGCTGTAGGTTATCAGAAACTGTAAAACATACTTTTTCCATATACAAGCAGTGGAACTTGAAGGCCTAGGGGCTGCAAAGGAGTTGGCATGTAGGAAATAGTTGTTTTGGTTAAACTCATCAAAGCTGCTTCTTTGCCAATGTGTTGCTGTTTTCCCCATGTTTTTACTTTTTGTAATTTGAATTTGTTCCTGTGTGCCCCCTCTATGGTTTGATCTTTGCATATGACCACCCAATTTTCTTTTCTTCAGACTAGAGGAGATTTTTATTCTCACTAGCATTGTGGAGTGGCCATATCTATGTTGAGAACAATTTTAACAGCGCATAGATCACCTTGGAGACCAAGCATTCTAGAAAAAGTTCCTGGAAAAAATGTTACATTTGCTCTTGAGAGCTTTTGGAAAATAGTTATCTCTTTGAATGGGGTAAAAAACATAAAAACTCTTATTTTGCCTTTTAGATTTCATCGGAGTGATTCTGCAATGTGTTAAATATTTCTAGAAAAGTGGGAATAGGTTCAACCCTTATTCTATGAATTACCTCATATTTAATGGATGTAAAAGTGTATCTTCTTGTAGCTATTATTTTTTCAAGTAATTATCCCTGCAGAAGTCAGAGGATTGCTATCTTTACTTTACATTCTTTAAAAGCCTAATTGCAAATTTGATCAACCACTCCAGTTGAATTTCAAAATACATATTAATCACTTAACTTGGACCTACATTTCTGTTTTCTAGAATTGATGTTTCTTTCTTTCTTTCTTTTTTTTTTTTTTTTGTTTGTTTAGCTAATATTTTCCCAACTGTGCTTTGCTTATGCACTCCCTTTGTGGGAAAACTGAAGTCACAATCTGAATGCCTGGCAACAGCAGTAACAGGCTTGATATTTATATTAGAACTGTAACACATGGACATCTGTTCCCTCTACCCTTTAAAAGATACTGATTTCAAAGACTAATATTAGGCTTTTTCAGCTGTGGGCTGTTGTTAGATGAGGTTTGTGGGACCCTGGGAAAGGCTTCTACTGTTGTCCATGGGGTGGCCAGTGGATGGACAGAGGTGTCTCTGTCTAGCCCCAGGACTGAGGCAGCATTGAGTTCGCTTCCTGGTTAGTGCTGGGGTAGAGTTGTGTCCCAGAACCCTCCAAGTTTGCTGCTGATTTGCTGAGAAACCTTGAGGTAATGAAGTTCTGGTGACAGTACTATTCATTGGTAATAGATGCACATATAAAAGACAGAGGACCAAAGTCATTTCAGTAGTATAGAACAATAATGACAGGGAGGATGCATTAAACTAGAGGCTAGTATTCACCCTTAATATCTGTGTCTAATAAAGAGAAATATTTTCCTTCTGATTTAGGGTGAGATTTTCAGTCAGTCTTCTACTCAAAAGTGGGTTTGAAAGAACAGGTGGGTTGACATCTGCACTTTGCCTTTTCCTTCTAGAGCTTAGTGTTTGTTATTGTAAAACCTCAGTACCTGGTGTTAAAGGTTTTCAAGGGAGTTAAGTTTCCCTGATTCTGGATTCAACTCCTAAACACAGACATTCATATGGCAGTTGAATTGTAGAGTGTTACAGTTGTGGATGTTGCACTATTTCTTATCTTCTTTCTTGAACAGATTTTAAAGGCTTGAACCCTGAGCTGTGATGATAAAAATGCCTGACAGCTGATGCCAGAATGAAATGGAAATAAATCTCATTGCTACCACTGAAACTCTGTTGCTTGCTCTTAGAATAAATACAGCAGAGATAAGCCTCTTTCTATTGCTAAAGAAGTGTTGGATAGTTTACATACCAACTCCTCACATTACTATGCAGGGGTAAGGGGCTTAAATACCCAGACAGAAAACCTTTTGGGTGAGAAGACCCCATGCATAGTCCATTTGATAAGGCACAAAAGCCAGGCTGCGCCAAGTAGAGCACACTGGAGCAGAATGATTTTGGCTTCTAGAAGTTTCTCTGTGGCATTTCTGCTTAGGTAAGGGCATTTTTCAAGGGGTAGGCTGAGAGGTAAGAGGTAGCGTGGGGAAGATGGGAAAAACGTTTTACCTTTTTTTTTTCTTCCTGTAATTATTTGATTTCATTTTCAAATACCATCTAAGTCAATATTAAGGATTGTGATGCCAGATATTTGTCTAGCAGGTCTTAGCTTCTATTGCCTTTGTTCCTTCCCTCCCAACTACAGTGCTGTACATTTCCATCATTTCTGCAATACTCCCTGCCTAAAACTGGGAAACTGTCAGTCCTGAATGAGCTGTAGATTAATGTACTATGCTTGGGGATGGGGTGAGATAGAAAACTTTCCCACTTCTCAGTGCATAGAAATTAAAACTCTGCCTGTATTGAAAGGCTTCCTTGTAATGCTCAGGCAACAATACAAACAACTGTAGAAAAGTGCTTCATGAAAAGTGAGAAAAGGCATTTCATAATGGCTATGATTCAATGATAATCTTGACCTGAAATGTTTGGGAACTGACTCATGGATTTATGACTCTTAAATCAGTGCACAAACAAACACAAAAAAGGAGTTGGGGATCAGGCTGTTCTGTGAGAAGTTGTTGAAAGCCTTGGTGTGCTTTTCACTTTGGAAAGCTGCTTCTCCTTCCCCTCCACCCTGCCTCTGATACCAGCTGGTCATAATTGCCTGAGCTGGAGATGTGCCATAGCCCATCACCTTGCAGTCTTTCATCCAGTTCAGAGGTCATTGATCCCTAACTGAGTGTCCTAGAAATTAGTGTTTCCCACCGAGTTCTCTAAAACCTGACTGGAGAGGGGAGGAAAGGTATCAGGCATCAATCTCTTCCCTTTCCTTTGGTGAATAGTTCTTGTGGCATTTTAAATTGCATTGTAAGGGTTAAAATTATCAACATGGAAACAGGTCCATTTATTTCAGGGCAGAAAAAACTAGGTTGTTTGTCTTCTGTTGTTTGGTGTTGTTTTGTTTTGTTTTAGTTTTAAAGACAAAACAATAATCATTCTAATTAGAGCCAAAAAAAAAAAAAAAAAAAAAAAAACCAAAAAAAAACAAAAAAAAAACAAAAAAAAA